>CM067338.1:32383819-32618819 GCA_034376525.1 Nicotiana benthamiana
TTGCTGAATAATTTATTTTATTCTCATATATATACTAAACTATAGCTAAGGTAAATTTTCACATTTTTTAACAAATTTATTTAGTATTTTAAAAGCTAAATTGCATATAATTATAATTTTAGCATACTTTAAGATTTAATTGCATTCATAATTACAAAATTGATTCCACTATTTTTAATTTAATATTTGTATATTTTTAGTTAATTTAGTAACTTTAATTTATTTTCAAAAATTATTTTACTATATTTATAAAATAAAAAGAAAAAACTCGCTATTTAAAATCTCGCGATATCTATTTCAATTTTAGCCCAAATTAACCCCCCCCCCCCCCGATTAACCCCAATTTCAATCTCAAACGGACCGGCCCAGTTTTAATTTAACGCACCCTTAACCCAACTAATCTAACTCGCCCGGCCTCCCCTTTTGATCCAGGCCGTTGCACCCACACCCCTAACCAAAATTCATTTCATATAACTTGCCGCCTCTGAAACCCCTCCCGTCTCTCAAACTCTCTCGAACATTCCCTAACCCTAGCCCCTCTTACCGTCTTCAACCTTGAAACCACCAGAATCTATGGCCTTTCGATATGCTATGCTATTTCTTCACTATGATCTGATATGCTTCGCCAATTTTTTCCTTATACCATGTTCTTAAGTGTTCTTACAATTTTACCTTGTTTAAAATTTCCTCTAAAAGACCTACTTAAGCATGTTTTCTTCTACTGTTACTTCTATTATCAGTTGTTCGATTTAGTCTCTTCACTCTGTTTGCTTTGAACCTTCTACTATGTTTGCATGTTTCCTCATGAGTTGAAAAAAAACCCCTAAGCCTGTTTCACATAATTGCCTCCTTATCTCTGCATTTGATTCAAGAGGAAAACTCTAGAATTTGGGGATGCTGCCGAGGTTTGATTATATTAACTAGGGTTTTATTTTCAGAACCCTTAACTCTTTCATGAATGATTTTGAGTCTCTACTGAGTTTGGACAACTTTGCTTTCATACAATTTTGAACTTTTTGCTAAACTCTTCTACAGTTGATTCTTTCTACTGATTTTACAATGGCATGAAAATTTTCTTTCATGTTTAACGTGTCGGTATGTTTTTACATGTGATGAATCTTTCTTCAAAAAGGTTTTCAACTTGTGATTGATTCAGAATTCCTTTTTATAGGTCTAATTGATTGTTTGATGATTTTCCTTAAGTTGAAACCTTTTCCACCTTTCCGACTTTGTTCATTCATACCAAATATCAGACCTCATGATTTATTGGCTGTTAATTGATTCCCTTGCCTTAAATTTTACAATCGTGTATTTCAAAGACCTTGTCTTTAAATAACCTTTATGTATTTGACCCTAATTTGCTACTTTGCACAAAGTATTTATTCAATTCCTTTTTTTAATTGGCTTCACCCGTTTGAATCTGAATCCCTTAATTAAGGGAAGCCTTGTGTAATTGATTGACAATCAGTTGTCAAATTATTTCCTTACCTTATTTCTGCTTGATTTCTACACTATAAAAGGCACGACCCTTATACACCTTAAACACACTTTTACACTACACACTTCACAATACACAATTCTTTCTGAACTCTTACTCTCACTTATAGTATTCTGTCTTCCTGTATGCACTTTGGCTTTTACAAAACTACTGCTTTCTCTTTGTTTCTTTTCTCTGAAACTGGTATGTCCTAATTTTAGTTTCAACTTCACCCCAATATGTTTAATTATAATTTTTATATCCATGGCTACCTTATTGTTTATGTAGAGTTCAATATTTAACTTAATATGCCTATGTTCTACTGTCTGTTTCTACTGTGAATCTTTGCTCCCTATACTGTTACCCCTATGTGTTTGTAAGTGGTGGCTTAGGTCATGGAAATATGAGTTGTTTCCCATGACCTGAGTTCTAAACCAATAAGGTCTTAAACTCTAACACGCTGGGGTTGTGCCAGCTTATCCCATTGCAGAGTATGCCCATCAGCCTACTTTTCTTATGTTCTTGCAAATTCCCCTACTCCCCTATACTCCTATATGCACTGATTTTCAAATTTGTTCCCTTTTCCCCTTTCAGAATTTTACTTATGAACTTGAACTCTCTCCTATATTCTAAGTTGTGCCCCTCTCTTGTGAGCCTTGCATTGGGACTTTGAGTTCCCTCTAAACTTGGACACTTGAGGGCTGGACCTTCCACACTACACTGTCTTAATTTGGTCACACATTTGGGTGTGAGCACTGCCCGGAGTCCATATGAGGCTCTTAGGGAACTCAGGCATATCCAAATAAGAGAAAGTCTTTGAATCATCATATGTGGAGTTGGTTCATCTTGTATTTCAGACATGGAGTCTGAATTAGGCTACACTTGGTTGTACTTTTAATTTCAGATGTAATTTTGCTTTTCTTATTTCATTCTGGGTTGTAATAACTTGTAATAACTATTGGGGATCGCTAATTAAAAGGGGAGGGAGTAACTATATGCAAAGGGTAGATAACTTGCCTATAGGTTTATTAATTTCTGTATTCACATAAATATCCTATCTATAGGTCTCCTGAATTACTGCATATCATGTAGATAACTTGTCTATAGGAACTTCTGAACTTCTGCCTTCTCATTTAGATACCATGATTATAAGAACTTCTGCATTCTCATCTAGATGACATGCCTATAGGAATTCCTACATTCGCATATGGATACCATGTCTATAGGATGCACATGCATGTAGATAACATACCTATAGGTCCTTCCTGATGCTTGCATACTCGTATGTCATTAGCAAAACATGTTTATAGGTTTTAATAACTGGTGTAATCAGATGTCACGTTCGTAATAAAAGCTGCAACACATAGAAAGCATGCATATTGGAGTTCTAATCAAAATTTGAATCACCTCACTCGTTTGTAAGCTTTCAGTAGTAATGCATTATTAACTGCAGAACTTGTACTCTTCTATTAAAAAATAGAAAATTTTCCTAAATCAATCTGTAATTAGTTTATCTTTCTGAAATCAGTAGGCAGCATGCCTATTGGTTTTTGTGTAACACCTAGGCAAACTCTAGGGTAAAAGTTATAAATGCACCAGTCCTTATTAATTACACCCAGCTGGCAGGTCTAATTCGGACTTCTTATATGAAAACATGAGATAACTCTACCTGCTTTAACTTTAAGTTTTAATCAGACCTTAATCAGTACATGCAAGACATGCTAAACTATATGCTTCTCTTTGATTGTCAAGGAGGCGTAATCGAGCCTTATTTGTTTATGTGCTTTCCTAATGCTTGCTTTATGGTTTTGATTGTCGCTTTAGAATTTTGTCCTTTGAAACTATAAAACCTCATACCCCTTCCCTTTTAGGATTAGTAGTCCCTAATGCCTCTGGGACTGATAAGATTGAGGAGGGTAATAGCATGCAATAAGTAAACGAGATCATTCCGTATTTTAATACCTTAACGCGATGGAAAAGGGTAGATATGAATATGATGACCATACGATAACATTTCATATTATTTATAAACCTAGGACCCCCTTTCCCTTTACTTGTTTATTTTATTACTTTCAAGATTTCAAAAACTATTTTTCTCAAATTTCAGCCCCTCTTTAATTTTCTTTAACTTTACTTGTAACCATTATATGAAAATCCCCTCTTATTTGAAAGCCTTACTTGCCTACTTGTTATTTTCACTTAAAGTTCACAACTATAGTATGGTTGGGAACTATACTAGTGGATCCTGAGTGGTGCCTAACACTTTCGTTTCGGGATAATTTCGAGCCCTTACCCAATATCTATTTTTTAAATAAAATTCTTCTTAGTGTCATAATGCACTTTAATCAATAGGTGGCGACTCTTCAATTCAAACACAATTCCCAAAAACTAACGAGTTGTCCACCCAAATGTAATAAACCCGAGTTTGCGAGAAAAGGGGGGGGGGGAGGGGCAATACAGAGAATAGAAACATGAATACTGAATGCACACTCAACAACCTGGGTGGAAAACCAAGCTCATAAGCCACCTCCCCAATCCTCCGATGTACCTCAAAAGGCCTAATTAACCGAGGACTCAATTTCCATTTCTTCCCAAATCTCATAACACCCTTCATGGGCGACGCCTTCAACAAAACCTTCTCACCAACCATGTAGGACATATCTCAAACCTTCATGTCAGCATAACTTTTTTGCCTCGGCTGCGTTGTACGAAGTCTCTCCTGAATCACCTTTACCTTTTATAAAGAATTCTGCACCAAGTCTGTCCCCAATAGCCTAACCTGACTGGCTCAAACCAACCAACTGGAGATCTACACCACCTCCCATACAAAGCCTCATATGTAGCCATCTGAATCCTTGACTGGTAGTTGTTGTTGTAAGCAAACTCTACAAGAGGTAGAAACTCATCCCATGACCCTCCTAAATCAACGACACAAGCACGCTACATGTCCTCCAATATCTGAATAGTGAGCTTAGACTGCCCGTACGTCTGAGGATGAAAAACTATACTCAACTCGACCTGAGTACCCAACTCTCTCTACATGGCCTCCAAACGGCAAGGTAAATTGAGTGCCCCTATCTGAAATGATAGAAACCAGAACAACATGCAAATGAAAAATTTCTTGGATATAGTTCCCTAGTAACCGCTCTAAAGAATAGGTAGTACACATAGGAATGAAGTGCACATACTTGGTCAGCTGATCCACTACCACCCAAATAGCATCGAATTTCTTCAAAGTACGTAGAAGTCCAACTAAAAAATCCATAACGGCCCTCTCCCACTTCCACTTTGGAATATCCATCTGCTGAAGCAAACTACCAGGAATCTTATGCTCATATTTCACCTGCTGACAATTGAGACACCGATTTACAAATCCCACATTGTCTTTATTCATTATCCGCCACCAATAGTGTTATCTCAGATCCTGATACATCTTCGTGGCACCCGTATGAATGGAATACTGCGAGCTATGGGCCTTCTCCAGAATCAACTCCCGAAGCCCATCCACATTGGGCACACATATCCGCCCTGTATCCTTAACACCCCATCATCACCAATGGTTATATCTCTAGCATCATCATGCTGAACTCTGTTCTTAAGGAGAAGCAAATACGGATCATCATATTGGCACTCTCTAATGCGAAAGACCGAGAAACCGCACAAGCCAATACCCGAATGGGATCCGAAATATCTAAACTCACGAACCGATTAGCCAAGGCCTGAACATCAACCGCAAGAGGCCTCTCCTAGCTGGAATATATGCCAAACTCCCTATACTCACCACTTTACGGCTCAAAGTATCCGCCACCACATTGGCCTTTCCCTAATGGCACAATATAGTAATATCATAATCCTTAAGCAACTCCAACCAGCTCATCTGCCTCAAATTGATATCTTTCTGTTTGAACAAGTGCTGGAGGCTACGATGATCAGCAAACACCTCACAAGACACACCATACAAATAATGTCTCCAAATCTTCAACGCGTGAACTATGGCAGCCAACTCCAAATCATAAACGTGGTAGTTCTTCTCATGTGGCTTCAACTAACGAGAAGCATAAGCAACAACTCTACCCTCCAGCATCAATACACACCAAATACCAACTCTCGAAGCATCACAATATACGGTATATGAACCAGAAGCTAACGGCAAAACTAACATTGAAGTCATGGTCAATGCTATCTTGAGCTTCTGAAAGCTCTCTTCACACTCATCCGAACATACAAATGAAGCACTGTTCTGAGTCAACTTGGTCAATGGCAATGCAATAGATGAAAATCCCTAAACAAACCGACGATAATAACCAGCCAAACCAAGAAAGTTGTGAATCTCTGTAGCTGAGGATGATCTGGGCCAACTCTGAATTGCCTTTATCTTCTTCGGATCAACCTGAATTCCCTCGCTGGACACCACGTGCCCAAGGAGCCAGTGAGCTTAGCCAAAACTCACATTTCGAGAACTTTGCACAAAGATTCTCCTACCTCAATCTCTGCACCACAACTCAAATGCTCTGTGTGCTCCTCCTGACTACGCGAGTACACCAGAATATCATCAGTGAAGACAATCACGAATGAATCAAGGTAAGCCGAAACACACTGTTCATCAAATGCATGAACGTTGCTGGGCATTGTTTAGCCCGAAAGACATAACAAGGAATTCATAATGACCATATCTGGTCCTGAAGGCTGTCTTGAGAATATCCGAGTCCTTGATCTTCAACTAGTGATAACCCGAACGGAGATCAATCTAGGAGAACACTCTCGCTCCTTGAAGCTGGTCGAGTAAATCATCAATACGAGGCAAAGGATACTTGTTCTTAAATGTTACTTTGTTCAATTGTCCATAATCAATTCACATCCTTATTGTTCCATCCTTCTTCTTATTCACAAATAGAACCGATGCACCCCAAGCAGACACAGTAGGCCGAATGAACCCCTTATCAAGGAGTTCCTGAAGCTGCTCTTTTAACTCCTTCAACTATGCAGGTGCCATACGATATGACATAATAGAAATGGGATGATTGCCCGGCACCAGGTCAATACCAAAATCAATATCCTTGTACGGTGGCATGTCCGACAAGTCTGCAAGAAACACATAAGGTAAATCAATCATAACTGGAACACAATCAATACTGGGAGTCTCAACACCTCACAAAGGCTAAATACGACATACAACCCTTCCCAACCATACGTTGGGCCTTAAAGAACGAGATCACTCTACTAAGAACATAATAAGTTACACCCCACCACGGAATCTTTGGCACACTCGGTATAGCAAATGTGACTGTCTTAGCATCACAATCTAGAATAGCACGACCCGTAGATATCCAATCCATGCCCAAAATGACATCAAAATCTACCATAAACAGTAATAAAAGATCCACTCGGGTATACAGACCCCTAATATTCACCACATGCGACGAGTACACATGGTATACAATAACGGTATCGCCCACCGGGTTAGATATATGAACATGTGAAGCAAGAGACTCACGGTGAGTACCCATATAAGGAGCAAAGTTAGATGACACATAAGAAAAGGTGGAACCAAGATCAAATAATATAAAGTCATCTCTGTGGCAGAATGAAACAATACATGTAATAACAACATCTAAAGCAATAGCATCGAGCCTAACTGAAAGTGCATAGAAACAGGCCTAACCACCGCCCGATCAACCTCCCCATATGGGACAACCTCTAGCTGACTTACCTCTAACCCTAGCTGGCTTACCTCCACCCGTAGCTGGCTGGGCGGGTGGTGGTGAAGTATCTGGTGCTGAAGTCGATGGCTGACCCCTCTGCTGAGATGGACCCGCAAGACGGCGAGGACACTACCTCCACATATGACCCATCACTCCACACCCATAACAACTCCCAAGTGCTGGAGAAGGGGACTAAAGGGAATCCCTCGCACTGGAGTGACTAGCAGATGCACCTGGCATAGAAGAGCCCTGAACTGATGGAGGATGGGACGAACTCTGAGATGGAAGGGTACTAAGTGATGACTGGCCCTAATGAGAACTGTGAGAACCATGACCTGACGACGCCCCATAATAACCTTGGCGAGATGTCTAAGCAATCCTGAATGGACGACCTTTGCCGTGCTGAAACTGGCCTCTCGAATGAGTACCACTGTAACTACAAGATCCTTGAGGCCTCTTGGCCTCCTTCTCCTCTCGCTCCTGGCGACGAACACACTCAATCTCACGGGAAATATACACACCCCCCTCAGCACCAGTCACCCTCTCTTTGGTCACGAGAATATGAAGCTGATAAGTGAGTCCATAAAAAAACCTCCTAATTCTCTCTCTATCTGTCAGAACCAACCAAATAGCGTGACGAGGTAACTCGGAGAACCTCAACTCACTGCGACACATGCATCGCTCCCTGATGCAACCACTCGAACTGCCTATGCAGCTTCTCTCTACAAGATTGTGGCACATACTTCTCTAAAAAGAGAACAAAGAACTGCTGCCAGGTAAGAGGTGCTGCACCAAATGAAGCTCCATAAAAATGATAAGTAGTGAAAATTACCCCACTGGTCCCTAGAATACTCGGTTTACGAAGCATCCTCTGACATTTGTCTAAGAAATACTAGGCATCCTCGCCCTCTGCACCACTGAAAGTCAGTGGGTGAAGTCTACCAAACCTCTTCAACCTGCGCTGCTCGTCTTCCAGCATGGCAGGAAATACATAGTCCTAAGAAGCTGTAACCAGCTAGGCTGGATGTGCCCTGACGTATAAAGTCCCTGCACGACTTACTCAGGTGTGCGAGCGGTGGGAGTCTGATTGCCTCCCTCGGTCTGAGATGTAGCTGTGGCTGTAGTGGCTGAGATCGCCTGAGCTAGGCCAGTGCAAACTAATAGAATCTGAGCCAAGGCCTCCTGAAGACCTTAAATCACATGGGCACAACCGGTGCCTGAGCTGGTACTCCTGGAGCGTCCACAACTAGGACCTAATCCTGAACTGGGGTGACTAGTGGATCTAGAGGTACTGCCCTAGCTGCTGTGCAAGCCACACCCCTGCCGCTACCGCGACCACGGCCACATCCTCGGCCTTTAGTGGCCATAGCTGGTGGTACTGGTGGTCGTCCATCCTGACCGCCAGCGCGTGTCCTCACCATTTGTGAGAGAATAAAATAACAGAAGATTAGTACTCGGATCAACAAATTCGCACGACAAGAATTTCAAAAAAATGAAGTTTTTCCTAAAGGTTATACAAACTCTCGAGGATAAATACAGACCTCTCCGTACCAATCCGCGAGACTCTACTAAACCTGCTCATGACTCGTGAAACCTATGTAGCCTAGGCTCTGATACCAACTTGTCACGACTCTAAAACCCGAACGTGATGGCCTCTCTCGTGAAGACAAGGCCAGCGACACTTCATGTTTCAATATTTTAATAGTTAAACCATAAGAAATAAGTCTAAATCACAATAAATAAAATATCTAAGTAGTAGATAATAGCATAATTTACGGTATACCCGATACCGGGGTGTCACTCATCTAATATCTGGAATAATCAAGAAAAGTGTACAGAGTTCAATACAAAACTAAAACAAAGAGAGATAAGATAGGGAAGAAGTTTTGGGCTGCGAACGCCAACAACTACCTAGAGACTCCTCGGATCCGCCGAGTTGGAAAGATCACCACTCGGGAGCGAGACCAGATGCGCCTGAATCTGCACACAGGGTGCAGGGAGTAAAGTGAGTACTCCAATTCAATTAGTACTAATCATAAATAAAGACTGAAAGCAGGAAATCACGTAAAGCACATTACAGACTATAACGAAGCAGTAAAAGCAGTAAAACAATAAATCAGTAAAGATATGTGAAAGTCATTTTAGTTCAAATTAACTTAATGAAAAGCCTTTTTCAGTAATTAGACAAGTAAAAGATATGCAATTTAGACGAATAAGCACATAAGGGTTCGTCCCTCGGGCACAATATCACCAAATCCTCCCCTTGGGCAATATATCATAAACATACCAGCCTCTCGGGCTACATCTCACATCACATGGGTACCCGCGCTCATTGGGGGTGTGTAGACTCCTTGAGGGCCCCCTTACGGACCAAGCGCAATATCAATCCATCTCGTGGCGTCATCACTAGGCCCTTGGCCTCATATCAACAAGCCACCTCATGGCGTACATATCTCAGGCCCTCGGCCTCAAATCATGATAAGTGTTTCCTCACAACATAGGCTCTCGACCTTACTCAGTCAAAAATCTTCACAAACCACTCGGGCAATAGTAAAACATGATTCTCAGCCCAAATATCATTCAAAAGATCATTTAAGTGTTAAAAACATAGTAAACATGGATGAGTATGAAAACAGGAAAATGTAACATAACTGAGTTCAAGTATAAACTCAAAATAGTGAGGATATATCAATATAAATCCCCTAAGGGTTCAAATAGTTGGCACTAGACCCAAATATGACATTCAACTCAAATAATGATGATAGCAAATAGATTTCAGTCAAATACGTGGTAAAATAGTCATTCGGGACGGACTAAATAACAATCCCCAATAGTGCACGATCCCATGCTCTCCATCAAGCATGTGCGTCACCTAAATATATCACAACGATGTACAAATCCAGGGTCTCAAACCCTCAGAACATCATTTACAATCATTACTCACCTCAACCTGGTCAAATCTCTAGGCCGCGATGCCTTTTACCCTCGAGTCGGCCTCCACTAGCGTCGAATCTATCCAAAATCAGAATCACGACATCAAAATATTCTAAGGGAATAAAGCCCAAGCAAAAATAATCAATATACGACACAAATTCCGAAATTATAAAACCCGACCCCTGGGCCCATGTCTCAAATTCGATAATTTTTACATCAATAGATTCCTTATCTCTCCACGAGTGAATACATATCAAAAGTTCTGAAATCCGACCTCAAATGGTCCTTCACATCCTCAATCAAAGGTCTAAGTTTCCCAGCCCTAGTTTCCCCAATTTAGGCTTAATTTCCATGATTAAATTATATTGATTTCACATTAGAATCGAGTTTTAAGTCCATGAACCTTACCTCCAAGTGATTGCCCTTCAATCCTTTTCAAAAAGCTCCAAAATCGACTAATAATGGAAGAAATAAACCCCAAAATCGCGGACAAGACGACTATTTAAACCTTCTCCCAGGTCTGAAATCCTTCATCGCGATCACGAAGCACAAATTCTCAAAATCCAAAATTAACCCCATGTGAACGCGTAAACTCCCACGCGAATAAGATACTCAGACATCCTACTCTACTCAATCGCGGATAGAGGACCACGTTCGCAAAAAACATACTCCCATTCAAACCCCTGGTCCACTTAACTCTACGCGAACACAACCTTCACTACGTGTTCGCGGTAAACAATCTCGCCACTTTATGCTACCGCAACTCAACCTTCGCGAACACGAAGAACAAACTGGGCTGCCCCCATAAAATCTCTACGTGATAACGAGACATCCTATGCGATCGCAAAGAAGAACACTCTGCAACAGCTGAAGCTCCAAAAGATGCAACTTTTCAAGGCATGAAAAGGTCCGATTGACCACCCGAAACACACCCGAGACCCCCGGGACCTCAACCAAACATACCAACATATCACATAACCTCATCCAAACTTGTTCCAACCGTCGCAATGCTCAAAAAAACATCAAAGCACAAATTCGCATCAGATTCAAGCCTAAGAATTCCAAAATCTTTTAAAACGCTTTTGATAAAAAAACCAATCAAACCACGTCCGAATGACCTGAAGTTTTGTACACACATCCCAAATAATACAACGGAACTACTAAAACTCTCGGAATTCCATTCCAACACCTATATCAAAATCTTACCTATCAACGAAAATTGCCAAAATACCAACTTCGTCAATTCAAGCCTACGTCTACTTCAAACCTCCAAAACTCATTCCGATCACGTTCCTAAATCCAAAATTACCTCCCAAAACTATCTGAGCCCTCGAACACATAAGTCAATATCCGATTGACATTTTGCAACCTAACTCATTCCAAAGAGACTAAGTGTCTCAAACCTTACAAAAATTATTCCAGATTCAATCTGACCAACCCAATACCACATAGCACGGATAAACAAAGCATAAAGAAGCATAAATGGGAAAAATAGAGCGGTAACTCATGAGACGACTGGTCGGGTCGTCACAGTAAACATCTACATAGATATGTAAATCTGTGTGGATATAATGTAGGCATAATGTAGATATGCCTATACATATCATAGATATAATGTAGATATATTGTATATAATGTAGATATATTGTACATACCCTTTTTTATGGCATGCGCTAGTTTATCACTACTGCACAAAAAATATTGATTGTTCTTCTTTTTTTGATTGCTCAACAATTTTTGTAGAACTCCTAGAAAACTGCAAGCTTTAAATTTGTTAGGATATATAATTTATGAGCGATAATATAAACTTAGAGGTGATAAAGATTGTTCTATAAAACGAACGCTACCTAATTCTTCAAAAATATCTTTCTTGAAAGATCCAAGATATAAAGCAACCTAAATATTAAAATATAGAGAGTTAACGAAAATATTGGCGTAACATACATTAAAGAAACCATCCAAGATTATGTATATATGTTGCCTTGTCAACATCTTTTCTTAATTTTTTAATTTGTTTCAGAATATCTTTCTTGTCCTCTATTCCAATTGACTGCTTGTGTCCCGATGGAGATGCAGCATATTTCGGAGCCTCGGACTTGGTTTCAACTTCTTCCACTATGTATTCAACTATATCAGGCAAAGACATTCTAGAAAGATCTTCTGGTACTTCAATTTTGTTGGTGAACTAAGTGAAAAAAAGAAATGATCTTGACTTAGACATAATATGTATAAAAGTTATAGATAATTTGTATTAAATTTTCTGCTCATAAGTAAAAACTATTTACCTTGACCCATGCTGGTTTGATCATTCTATCTTCAATTACAGATAACTATATCTTGTCCTTACTAGTTGACCAACTAAGTATGTGAGGGATAGAATTAGCAATCCTTGTAGCTATATCAGTGTTGACCGTAGAGCATCACTCATACAACCATATTTTTATAGCTAGTGCAAATCCTCGAATGAGATAAGAATGAACAGAAGGATTGATCTTGTGCCTAACAGACTGAAGCAACTGTTTGTAAGAATCAATACCCCGTAGTTTGCATACTGTCCCTAAGTGCACCAAATAAAAATCTAAAATGGTCTACCAACCCTATATTGTCTTTTTCTGAAGGACAGAGGAAGAATTCTATGAGATATAGAATACACAACTTGACTGCTTCCTCGTCATTCAACCAAATTTTGGTGGTTACAATTTGTTTTAAGTATGACTGCTCAACTTTTTTCTTGTTTGAAAAATAGCTTCTCATTATTTTACTGCCATATGTACCTGTGTAACCAAAGTCTGTCACTTTCATAAAATATTTTAGATAAGTTATCAAGGCAAACTCTCTCAAGCCAAAATTCAACCTCTGATCCTTTATCTCTGCTGAAAAATAATCAGAACCAGATGCATTCAATTCATACTTCATTAGAAGATGAATTGTTTGATTTTGCATGCATATTCTAGGCAATGAAAGCAAATAACCAAAACATGTTTTCTTGAAAAGCTTTAAACCATTTGCAAATAAATCTTTGATTTGGACAGGAATACTGGGGTCGGATAATGTCTAAAACCTGATGACCCCATAATCAATATTATGAGGTGCAAAAAAATGTCCATTCTGCAGCAAAAGAAAAATATTCCTTATTAAAACAAGTCTCAAACCTAAAAAATAAAATATCTATATTTTTAATACAATATAGCTACATTTACATACCAGAGTCAAAAACAAATAACAATATAACTATAATTTTATTACAAATTTATACAATCTTTAAACACAGACATTCATATAAAAGTGTATCTACAATAAATCTACACAATGTAGATAAAAATTTTACAAACTACAAAAATCAAACATTATATAGGTTCATAAGAATGAGAACAAAACTTTTTAGCTTTTAAAAAAATATATTTTTGAGACTAATAAATTCTTACCTTCACCCGTAACTGTTGGGGAACAGTTTTAGAAGATTTTGAACTTTCTTTTCTTTTGAAGATTTTATATTAAGAGACACTATAACTTTTTTTGTAACTTTAATGGCAGTTTCTTCTTCGACGAAATCATTATCAAAATCAATCTCTTTTCCTTTCCTTTTCGCATATTTGACAGGTATCGAAGGTTCACCAGCATCAATATCATGCTTTTGCTTTGTTCGAGCTTCTACCCTAACTTCACGAGGGGAAAACTTGGGCTTGTTCTCTTCTTTTGCATGAGTTGATTTTGAATCCTTTTTGGGTGAATTTGCTGAGAAAACACCCAAATCAAATAAAATAATATCTGCTCTTTTGCTTTTTGTAGGGATGTTCTTTGAAGATTTCTTCTTCTTCATTGAAAATCAAGCTAATCAGAGACGTTAATGGAGGTAGGAATTTTGAATAAGAGTAAAAATTTCGTATGATTTTTGAAGAAGAGATGAAATAGGCGTTAATGGAGGATTCATGAGATTTACGAAGAGAAAATCGTGGGTGAGTGCAAGATACATTTGTAAGGGGGGTGGGATGTGGAGACAGAAACGTGGGAGGAGTGAGAATATACGAAAGAGTTATTTTATGACACTAATTAATATTATTAATTCCCTTAAAATGTATATAAATGATAATTAGGTATATAAAATATAATTATAGTAAAACTTGAGTAGGAAAGGTAATATAGTTTCATATTGTTTATAGGAATGTAAAAATTCTTTAAATGTGAATGCTCAAAACAGCTCCACGGTATCACTTCTACCTAACAATTAACGAATAGAATGGGCTATTGGAATTGGCCATGGTTCGGCCCAGGCTAATAAAGCTATTGTTCATAGACGCAGTTGACAAGGAGCCCAAGTAATCTTGACAAGAGAATTAGGACTAATCCACACCACTTAAGGAAAGCATGATATATACTTTTGGTTAATATTGTAGTCTTCAAGTTGTTTGTTTAGCAAATAGGATTTAATTACATCTATCTGCATGAGCGACAATTAAATGTTATTAGCGTTTTGTTCTCTCTCTCACAATTCGTTCTTGTCTTTAGAAAATTAATTGATTGAAATTTAATTCGACCTAAAGTGCAAAAACTTTCTATACTTTCAGTAGCTACGCTACATACTTAGTTGCCAAGGTGGCGAAAGGTTTTATACATTTCTCTTGCTAAAAACCATTGAATTTGAATGGAGTGGTGTTATGTGATACTCTACACGAATTTCACATTGATAAAATACTGGAGAGATGCTAGATATATAAGTAAACACGTCTTAAATTTTAGTGACGCGTTTTAAAGCCATAAGGGCCTAGGCCCAAAGCGAACAATATTATTAGTGGGCTGAGCTGTTACATATGGTATCAGAGCCACTCCGCGTATAACTTTGAACGATGCCGATAAAACACATGAGAGATGCTGAATATTAAGTAAACAGATCTTACACTCTAATGACGCATTTTAAAACTGTACGGACCTAGGCCTCAAGAGAATGATATTACTAGTGGATTAAGTTGTTACATGTCGATAATTTTGCTTTCCAATTTCGTGAGAATAATAAAAGCCTTTGCTGGAAATTCAATCCTATTCGCAAAGAAAAGTGGACTGGACTAATTAAACTATTGCCTATAACTTCTGGAAATAACTCTTAAAGGGAAAAAAGTTACACATTTGACCCAGAAGGTTCCAATAAAAAATTTTTTTTAAAAGGGCTAATTAGCTAGCGTTTGCTCATATTTGATTGAAAATTGAAAAAAGAGTTTCTGAAGTTGTGTTGAAAAATAGTTTTTGGAAGCTAAAGTTATATTTAGACATGTGTGATACTTGAAAAAAGTTGAAGTTTTCTAAGTGCGTGGAAGAAATTTTTTTACCCAAAATCTAAAGCTGATCAAATTCCATAAATGTACAGTATTTAATTTTTTTTTAAAAAACATAGCCAAAATCTATATTCAAACGGGTTCTTGGAGTGCTTCTCTGCCTGATAATTACATAGCAAGACATGTATAAGTGGTTGAATCACTACTTTAAAGAAGTCTAAGTCGTAGCTATAATAATTTGTAGAAACTATTCTCACTTTCGTTATATTTCATTTGAAGCCAAGGCAGCAGAATGTTAATTCCTCGCTTCTCTTGGAGGGAAATTCTTTCAAATCCTGCCAACCGTAATTCGTTGAGTTTGTCCCACATCGGAGGGATTTGAGGTCCTTGGTCTCCTTATATGGCTTGGGCAATCCTTATCTCATAAACTAGCTTTTGGAGTTGAGTTAGGCCCAATGTCCATTCTTTTATGGTTATTATAGCTAATAAAGATTGGTACGGATATCTGACTATATATTTCTTAAAGATATTTGCAAATAAATATAAAAATTTTGCTCAAGTTTTTTGATGCCACTGTAGATCTGCCTCCGAACGTAATATTGGTTAGTTACTTAATTAGTTAAGAGTTGAGAGTAAGATGAATAGCGTCACATGCAACTACGTACTGATTTAATTTTTAGATCTTGCCTCTCAATGTTATGATTAGTGGCTTGCTTTAAACTTTATGCATGCATTAATTGATCCAAATGGGATTAATTGCCAATTTACCATAGTAATCACTAGTATGAATTAAAAGCTCATACATATAGACAAAAGAGACACAGAACCCCATGAAAAAAGTAGAGACTTTCCATGAGAGCCAATTAACCAAAGGAAGAGAGAAGTGGATAGTAGTAGGGTTGAAAAGGGGTCATATTAAGATGTTTGGTGGACACTAGACAAGCTCATGAGCTTCAACCATAAAAATAGCTTCATAAAGTGGAACAACATTACTAAAGTAGGAAACTTGAAGGGGCCCTCTTAACATAGTAGGCATTTGAACATCAAAATTGTAATTTTTTAAAAAAAGTTAATATTTAGAGTTAAGTTAGAAAATAGTATTTGAAATTATATTTGAACGTGCATTTCATTTGAAAAAATATTACTTCCTCCGTCTCATATTATTTGTCATGATTCTCTTGTATACGCCCCTTAAGAAAAATTAATTATGATGTAATTTTAACTACTTTACCCTTATTTATGTATTAATATTTAATTTTTCTTCATTGGTATTTGAACGAGATTAGGCATTTGTAGTCTTCAAGGATAATTATTACTAAGGGTAAAAAAGAAAAAGGTCTCTCTGCCATATCGGGGTAGGGATAAGGTCTGCGTACACATTACCCTCCCCAGACCCCACTTTGTAGACTTTTACTGGGTAGTTGTTGTTGGTAAAAAAGGAAAAAAATAATTAATTCTTGAACTTCTAAAATGACAAATAATTTGAGACAACTATTTTTAGTAACCACGACTGTACATATGATACGGAGAGAGTATAGTTTTGTGAGTGGGGAAAAGATTATGAAAATTTTAAAATATATTCAAAATCACTTTTTGATTTTTGAAAACCACATTTTTCGAATTTTTTCTAATAACTTGTAAAATTTCATGGAGAAACACATTTTTGCAATTAAAGTTATTAAACTCGATATTAAGACAAGAAGGGTTGTTTTGATAGTAAGCAACCTCTACTTCCAACCAAGAGGTTGTGAGTTCAAGTCTCCCAAGAGCAAGGTGAGAAGTTCTTTGGAGGAAAGAACGTCGAGGGGTTAATTTGGAAACAGCCTCTTTACCCAAAGGTAGGGGTAATGTCCGCGTACATTCCACACTCTTCAGATATCACTAAGTGAGATTATACTGAATTGTTGTTGTTATTGTTATTGTCGCTATTGTTCTTATAAACACGATATTAGAGGCTTTTTGCTGTAGTATATTGTACCCTTAATTAACAGATATATGCATAGTGATCAACGCAAAAGAATGATTCAAAATTTAGAATCGATAGAGTTGGAATAGTTACATTTCCCATATGTTCACCCGTAAACTAAGATAATAACTTACTATAATCTGTCACACTGATAGCAAAGAAATTCTTTATACTAACTCGATATAGTTAATTGACTTGTGCCAACTTCTACTTTAACTACGATTACATGCAGTTATTAAACACTCTAATGGTTTGGAAAGTGACACTTGATACTCTAACGAAATGTTGAGAGTTGCTGACATAACCTTCATTTGAATAACGTAAGAAAAACAACACTAAAATGTGTTGTCTACTATTTTACCACTTTGTTGGTATGTTTTCTAATCAAAACACATGATTAATAACCAATAAACTTTAAAACAAGTGGATAAACATTTGAATTGACCATCTAGGGTGTGTTTGGTACAAAGGAATATTTTATGAAAAACTAATTAAAAGGAAAACATGAAACTGCAACAATATCAAATGTAAAAAACCAGATCTTACTAATCCATAGTCATAACTCATACAAATGTCCCTTTTTAGCTTTTCCTCCATAGCCAACTCTCTTACACATCAAAACTATAAACTTGAAACACATGTTCATAGCATCTCTTTTCTGTAAATCTCATATTTGTACACATAGCAGAATTAGGTAAAGATTTGTACACATTCTTATGAATTAGATAAAAATGGAAAACTTTAATCACAATTCATAAATCTAAGATTAGTACACATTTAACACAACCAAGAACCAAAAAAAGCAAACACAATTCCTAAACCTTTACCTAATTATTAAAACAAAACACATAATTTCTAAGACCCAAAAAGAGAAAATTTCTCAAAAGTGAAAAAAAATCAACCTTTTTTCCTTTCACGGCTAGAGGAAGAACCAGCAACAAAGTCTTCAGAAGCATAACCATCAGCAGAACCACCACCAACAGGGTGATAAGGTGTATCACCAGGTGAGTCATGAACGAAACTGTTTAATGGACCACTGCTACTAGCAAAATGGGTCAAGTTACCGATTAACATGGAAACCAATTGTTTTTGTTCAATCAAAACATAAGAAAACTCACATCCGGTTTAGCTCATTGTAACGTCCCCTAAATCTGATGGAACGGCCCCCTCCAGATGTTGCGGCGGCTCCTTTTTGAGAGGTGAGGGATTTGAAGGTTTCTTTTTTGATTTTGATTCCCCCAAATCTGATGGATGGAACGGCCGAAAAAACTCTGTTGAAGAGGAGTGAAGGAGTTTTTGATAGAGAGGAGAGAGTATTTTGCCCTAATTGTTCCAATGTGGCCAATGTGGGTCTTGATAAGTAAAATAAATTTAGCGACAGAGTTTTTGACGTTAGATCGGTCGCTAAATTTTAATAATTTTTGTAGCCTCACTTTTATAGCTAATTTTGTAGGTAAAATAAAGGCGATAATATTTAGCGCCAATATTAGCGATGAATATTGGTGTTTGTCACTATTCCGTTGCTATACTTTATGCAAATTATTTTTTAGCTTATTTGGCGACAAACTATAAAATTCGTCGCTAATCCGTCATTATTTAGCTACGGAATACCTCTTATCGCTAAATTCCGCCGCTAAACATTATTTTTTTGTAGTGTTAGGTGATGTTGAAGACAATACGAATTCACCTTAACAATCGAGCTCATGACATCTTTGTCAAAATTTTACTTAGCTCGAACCATTCTCGGTCTAGTTTCCACAACCTGGACTGATTGCCAGTATGCCTCAAATCGGAACCAACATAATGCGTAATCGTACAGTCAGCTAACCAATATCAACCCCCTAACTTGGCTCGAAGACATAGATCAAAACACATAATACTCATAACGCATATACTCCACCGCTGCCTTAGTATCATAGTGAGATTAAACCCAAATTCTCTGTAAGCTTGTGTAAGCACATTTCGTCTAGTACTGTAACTCTTTGGAAATCTCGCGACAGGTAAACTCATTCTCTTGAGCGAACCAAAATTTTAAATCTAAACACGTATATTTCTCTTGTAAATGAGATCTTCTAACGAACAACATAATGATCACAACACTTCAGAACACTTTACGGGAGAAAACCCACCCGCTTCGCCTTAGTCTAACATTTATGTACACCTTCCAAACATTACACAGTCACTTAGTCTTCCTGAGTCTGAACTCATATTGCAACATGAAATTTACTTCTTTCTCAACTGGAAACATGAAAAAGTTCTTTCACGCGCCCATAACTCAGGGAAATACCTCGAATCATTATGGGAATTCAAAATGCTTGGTAGTCCACCTATATCCCGCAAGTCTTCCTCGACCATTCCAAGTTACACAGATACGTCTCGTAGTACTAACATACTCATCACATAGCTACCCACTCATCATTCCCACTAATAGGGAAAATACCGAACGTATAGGTTCAAAACACTTGCTCACGAAATCAATACCTCAGTGTTCGGGCCATCGGCGAAGATTCCGCCTCAAGTCCTCTTAACTGGCCCAATATATGTATTCAAAGAGATTACTTCTCGCCCCTCGATCGTAAAATCACAATCCATCAAGGCATATTTGATACTGAGTGCTAATATGCTCTTACGAACGCGTGGGAGGAATTTCAAGAGTTTCTTTTCTAGCTGAATCAAGAACGCACGATAAGAATCCCAAGAATGTAAAGTGTTCCTAAAGGTTTTGCAGCCTCCCGAGCATAAGTACAGACGTCTCCGTACCGATCCGCGAGACTCTGCTAACCGAATCATGGCTCATGAGGCCTAGTAACCTAGGCTCTGATACCAACTTGTCACGACCCCAATCTTGGTCGTGATTGAGCCCAACCATAACTGCTAGGCAAGCCGGACCATTGAATACTCTCAACCCAAGTACGAAAACCCGTTGTTATTTAATAGACAATATAGTTCTAACCAGGGGTAATAAACAGAAAACAGTACGGAAACCCATAAGCAATACCAATACAACTCCTACTAGATCTGGAGTCATGAGTCTAGAGCCTCTAAAAACAACTGAGTAGCAAAAACAAAATAAATTAAAGTCTAAGATGCGGAAAACAAAGTGATAGGGGAGGAGTTGGGTCCTGCGGACGCCTGGAAGCTACCTCGACAACTCCGGATAAGTCCGGGAATAACAGTACAACTAAGCTCTCAATGCTCCTGAATCTGCACACATGGTGCAGGGATTAAATTGAGTACTTCCAATTCAGTGGTAATAGACATATATATTGACTGAAAGTAAGAAACTCAAAAATACCAAAATGTAAAGATAAAACTAACAACTTATCACATTTAACGATGAAACAACAACAATCAATGACAGGCAGACAAATAGATATCAATACATTAATGCAATGCAATGCACATGACCATTCCGGCGTGCAACCCGATCCATTGGGCACCCGCGCTCACTGTGGGGGTTCAGACTCCGGAGGAGCTCCTACAGACCAAACGCAATATCATCGTAGCATTCGTTGCGGCGTGCAGCCTGATCCACAATCAGTCCAGTTATATGCATGCAAGCCACACGGGCATAGTCAAGTTTAATCATTTTCAGTTCCAATTATCAGGAATTATAGCTTAAGTGTTTAAAACCTTAGAAATTTACAACGAGACAACATTTAACTCAGGACTGATGTAATGAAAACATTCTCAACATCATGGAAACAATGACAATAGTCCCTAAGGGATCCAAATAATCGGCACGCAGCCCAAATATGCTCATAGTAATCCAAGTAGGATGTTTACCAATCAATTTTTAGTCAATACCACAATATGAACATCACTCGGATGGACTAATCCATAGTCCCCATCCATAAACGACTCCCCACTCACCGTAGAGTACGCGTCTCGCCTCAACACAACGTCAAGTGTGATATACCGGGGTTTCAAACCCTCAAGTCATCATCTACATCTATTACTCACCTCCAGCCAGCCAAATACTACTGCGCGATGCCCTTTCCCTTCATATCGACCTCCTCGCGCGTTGAATCTGACCAAAACCACAATGAATACATCACAATAGGGTAAGAGAATATAATCCAATCGAAAATACTCGAACAATATCAAAAATCACAAAATTTGCAAAACCCGAGCCCCAGGCCCACATCTCGAAATCCAAAATTTTTTACATCAATACGATCTTTATCTCGCCACGAGCCTTTACATAACAAATTCATAAAAATCGGAGTTCATTTGACCCCTTAAATCATCATTTCTATCCAAAAGGATTTCTACCCTTTTCAACAAAAAATCTCAAATTAAACAACAAAACTTGCAATAGATTCGAGTTATACAACCAAAATTGAGTTAAGAACACTTACCCCGTTGTTCTCTATGAAAATTTGTCCAATAATCGCCCAATCCGAGCTCCAAATCGTCAAAATGGGAAATGGGAACAAAGTCCCATTTCTAGAACTTAAACATTCTATCCAGGTAAGTCCTTATTCGCGAACGCGATGCCTTGTCGCGAACGGGAAGAATAAACTATTCAGGTTCAAAAATTGTTCTTCGCGAACGCGAAGAGCAAAAATGTTCAAGTGCATAATTTACTCTTCCCATACATCCTCTAGTACAATATTCATAACTTTTACTAGAGATGTCTCAATTATGATTTCTCTAGCTTTCTGGAAACTAGACACGAACTGCTACAACTTTCATTTTTAAATCACCTCAAAATTCCTTGTAGATAAAAAGATATGAGCTTTCGAAGTAGGACCTGCGCGACAGAAAATTCCTTCTTCGCGAACGCGAAGCACTGTCGCGAACGCGAAGAACAAAAGTCCCAGATGACAATTCCTTCTTCGCGAACGCGAAGACAAAAAGTCTCAGAAGCCAATTTCTTCTTCACGAACACGTTCGGACCTCGCGGACGCGGAGGACAACACCAGATACCAGCAACAACAGTTCAAAACCTTCCAAAAATGACATGTTGGCCATTCGAAATCACCTCGAGGCCCTCGAGACCTCAACCAAAAGCATAGATATGTCTTATTACCTTTCCAAACTTTCTCGAACCATAAAAAACACTATCGTTATCATCAAAATCATCAAGTTGCATCAAATCAAGACTTAAGTTAAATTAAAACTTTCAAAACTCACATTCAATCAAAAATCCGACCTAAACCCCTCCGAATCAGCTGAAATTCGGCACACAAGTCCAAAATCACCTAGCGAAGCTATTGAAACTCTCGGAATACCATTCCGACTCCCGGATCAAAATTTCACCTGTCAACCAGAAATCGCCAAAATACTAACTTTCGCCAAAATAGGCTAACTTCTTCACCGAACCTCCAAAATTACTTCTGATTGCCCTCGTAAGCCTTAAATCATCCCCGAAACTTACCGAATCATCAAAATTCAATTCCGATCCCTCTAACTCACAAGTCAACATCTGGTTGACTTTTCCAAACTAATTCTTCCTTAAAGAGACTAATTGTTTCATTTCTTACAAAACTCTATCCGAATCACTTCAAATTCACCAAACACATATACTGAAACATGAGGAAGCGTAAAATGGGAAAAACGGGACAGAACAGATCGGGTCGTTACATGGGATAAATATATAAATATTGGCACAGTCTCAACTTGCAAATTGCGGGAAATTTCGAGCTCAAAAAATATATGCAGGGCTCGACGTTTCATGACTAAGAAATGACTACTACTCAAATTGAGAGCTGAGTGATGAGTGTCATAGGATATATCGGTCTAAAATTATTTTTAACATAGTATTACATTATCCGCTTTAGGTTAAATTTGTACGAATTTCTCTAAACAAATCTCACATTGTTAAGGGTATCCATCAACTTATAAGTAGAATTTTTCTTTTCAATTTCCATATGGGACTTATTCATACACACCCAGTTCCACATGACTCATTAGCATTCATGGGTTAATTTGGAGATTTATTGAGTGTCACCACATGATTCGAGTATTTGTGGTCTCTGAAAGTCATAGAAGACGAGGTTGTATATGTGTCTTTGAAGCTATGGATAAAAGACAGTAAACCGCCTAAAAGACGAGCAAAGGGATTAAGCGGGCATGCGCCATTACTTTGCCATTTTCATACCCGTCTTGCCACATCGATGGCTCTGATACTAGTTATTGAGTAAAATAACCCAAAGATACTCTTAACATGGTGCGATATTGTCCGCGTTAAGTGTAGTTCCAAAATGCCTTACACTATTAAGCTCCCTTTTGAAGATAAAATTTGGGAGCTTTTTTTCAAATTCTGTTGTCAAATATTTGTTTGTTTTGTAGATTTAATCTTTTTTGGCAGATTTTGAAAACAAAATCTTCAAATCCCTAAAACTGCTCTAGACTAGTTTTTAAATTTTTGAAGTTTTCTACTCATAAAACTTCAAATTCTTCTAGTAAAATGCATGTTCAGACAAAATTTTACCTTTCAAAACTATTTTTTTAATCTCATTTTCAAAAACTCAATTTTTTTAAGTTTCAACCAAATTTATATTCAAACACTAGCTAAGAGTATCCAATACCTTATAAGTAAATTTTCTTTTTAAATTTTTTATGTGAGATTTTATTCACACACCCAATAATATGCTCTAGAGTAGTTTTTAAATTTTTGAAGTTTTCTACTCATAATACTTCAAATTCTTCAAGTAAAATGCATGTTGAGACAAAATTTTACCTTTTAAAACTATTTTTTTATCTCATTTTCAAAAACTCATTTTTTTAAGTTTAACCAAATTTATATTCAAACACTAGCTAAAAGTATCCAATATTTTATAAGTAAATTTTCTTTTTAAATTTTTCATGTGAGATTTTATTCACACACCCAATAATATACATATATAGACGGAGCCAGAAATTTTGGTGTGCCTTTGTATCACGCATTGAGTGCCAAAAAGAAAAATAAAGTGACCATTATGCTCAAGTCACGTACTCAAAATTGTGATACATGCATCATTTTCTAAAATATGTCACAAGGACAAAATATTCAGTGAACTTCGAGAGACAACGCCGCGGTACGTAGTACCATTATTGTCACGAGTAAGAGAGCCACTATTGACCAAACATTCCAAGAATTCTCTTTCTCTTCCCTTTTGTTTCTTTATCTCAATAAAGAAATTTTATAAAGTAAAGATGGAGGTACATGTGTTTCTAAAGTATATGTAGGTTTATTATTTTGTAACAAGGAAATTTTGGATTTTTTTTTTGTTGAATTGGAGCGGTTCATATAGGGTAGAAGTTAAGGATCACGTAGTCAGCAAGAATGTTGTGTGGTAAAAAGTTGCATTATGAAGAGGATAATCTGGACCATTAACAGGTCGGATCGGATATAATTCGGGTCGAAAATAGGTACTGAAAAAATAATAAATAATTCGACCCGATTCACATTTAATATGGATAAATAACGGGCTAATCGCGGATAATATGGGTAACTATATTATCCATGACTTCTTGTATACGATCACTTTTGGGAGAATTTTGATCTCTCTAACTTGAGGAACCCCCTTTTTGTCACGACCCCAACCCGGTCGTGATGGCACCCAGTAGACTACTAGGCAAGCCCGACCATTATTCAACACTTAACCCAATTTATCAAAATAAAGGAAAGGAATATCAATTAATTCAAGATCAAAAGTACTGAAGAATTTAACAATACATAATATAATCCCACTAGGATCCGGTGTCATGAATCTGAGCCTCTAGGATACGGAATGTCACCCTAATACATAATATATCTAAAGTCTGAAAATGCGGAAATAAAAGGATAGGATAGAAGGGAGAAGATCAATGATTGTGAATGCCGTGCAGCTATCTCGATACTCCCAATAAGCTAAATCTGCTGAACTGCTGGATCTACTGAGCCTGAGACTGCCCTGGGTCTGTACACAATGTGCAGGGAGTAAAATGAGTACTCCGACCCAGTGAGTAATAAAAGTAAATAAAGTCTGAAGGTAAGAAAACACAGGAAATACACAAAGTAAGCTAAAATCCAAAGATACAGTAATATGTGAAACTTAACAAATGCGCAATAGTTAAAGATGCAAATGCAGGGATGCAATGCATATGATGGTACATTCTAGTACCCACTGCGGCGTGCAGTCCGCTCCATTTATTTATCGTCGACGGCGCTCACTGGGGGGTGTGTATAGACTCCGGAGGGGCTCCTACAACCAAGCGCAATATCAATATAAAACCGCTGCGGCGCGCAACCCGATCCATATACTACTGCGGCGCGCAGTCAGATCCATGATCATATCAATGAAATACTGCTGCGGCGCGCAGCCCGATCCATGCTCAGTCAATATATCATTTAAATATCATTTGACTTTTCAAAACTTAGAAATATGGCTAAGTTTTCAAAATAGTATTTAATACCTTGGTCTGCGACCATATGATATGCAAATCGTGCTAACACAGCAATATCATTCCTCGAAGGATTCTTCAAGTCGGCACAAGGCCCCCAAACATGGAAAAATCCCAATTAACATCAATGAAGTGCGCGTATCAATCACCAACATAGTATAAATCTTACTCGGGATGGATCAAGTCACGATCCCCAATAGTAACCGACCCCGTACTGGTCATGGAGTGTGTGTCACGCCTCAATATAGCGTTACGATGTGAAAGTCCGGGGTATCAAACCCTCAGAACAACATTTACAAGAATTACTCACCTCTATTTGGCCAAAGACTAGCCCGAAATTCCCTTTCCTCTCAAATCGATCTCCTCGCGCGTCGAATCTAGCCAAAACCACAACGAATACATTACAAAAGACTAAGGGGATATAACCCAATCGAAAAAAGTAAAAAAATATCGAAAATCGAAAAATTAGCAAAACTCGAGCCCCGAGCCCACTTCTCAAAATCCAGTAAACTTTACAATAAAATGATCATTATCTCACCACGATTCTATACATATCAAATTCACAAGAATCGGAGTTCATTTGACCCCTCAATTCATTAATTTAAGCTCTTTTAATTTTCAAGCCCTAATATCCATTTTTAACATTTAGTCCCTTGAATTTCAGTGTTTAATCCATGATTTTTCTCTATAATAATATGATTCGAGTCCAATAATTCATACCTGAAGAAACCCCTTCGAATCCTCTTCAAAATCGCCCCAAGAAGCTCCTAAGCCGAAATCCAAAAATAATTTTCATTCTCTTTCAAATTTCGTGAAACACTATTCATTAAATCCAGGTCGATTTCCGCTCATGCGGTCAAATAAATGCACCTGCGGTCACCGCACATGCGACCAAACGACCGCTTATGCAATCTAACATAAATCCCCAGAGCCCGCTCCTGCGGCCCAAAACCGGTTATGCAGATTATCCATCCGCTTCTGCAGTTCAAACCAAGGCCTCCCAGACCGCATTTGCGACCAATACGCCGCCGCATCTGCTGAACCGCTTATGCGGTCCTTTTTTTGCAGATGCGGAAACAACAGAACCAGCAAACCAAATCTTGCAACAAACTCCGAATTCTCCGTTTAACCACCCAAATTCACCCTGAGGCCCCGGGACCTCAACCAAAAGTAGACATGACCTTTTACCTCATTCAAACTTGTTCGAATCATAAAAACACTAACGTTAACATCAAAATCACTAAATTTCCTCAAATCAAAACCTAAGTTAAACCAAAACTTTTAAAACTCACATTCGCTCAAAAACCCGATCTAAACACATCCGAATAAACTAATATTTTTCACATACAACCAAAATCACCTAACGAAGCTAATGCAACTCTCGGAATTCCATTCCGACCCTCCGATCAAAATCTCACATACCAACCAGATTTCGCCAAAATCCTAACTTCGCCAAAATAAGCTAACTTCTACACCGAGCTTCTAAATTTACTTTCGATTGCTCTCCTAAGCCTTAAATCATCCCCCGAACTAATCGACCATCGGAAATCTCACAAGTCAACTTCCAGATGACTTTTCCAAACCAAACCTTCCTTAAAGATACTATTGACTCATTTGTTACAAAACTCTACCCGATTCACTTCAAACTCACCAAACACATATAATAACACATAAAGAAGCGTATAATGGGGAAAATGGAACGGAAACACATGAGATGAAGGTTCGGGTCATTATACCTTTACAAATGTAAAAGTTACACCTATTAGTTATCCATTGGTATGGTTATAATCCATATTTGACCCATTTTTAAAAATTCATTATCCAACCCTTTTTTTAGTAGATAATATAGATGGTTAACTGTTTTGTTTTAATCATTTTTTCACCCCTAGTCGGGCACATAAATACCAAACTCTGAATGATTTTTTATTTTATTATAAAAAACTTACTGAATGAAACTGGAATTACTTTCCATCTTTCAAGTTTGTAAGTGAAAGTTTGTGTGAGTGAGCTGAAGTGAAATTTTGAAAAAAAACTTTTTGAAAATTTTCAAATTCCAAAAAAATTTGGCTGCATACTCGCTACTCTTCTCATATTCGACACAACTTATGGGTCTACATTAGGTTTAATAATAAATATTACTCCTTCTATTTTATTTATGTGAACCTATTTCCTTTTTGGTTCATTCCAAAAAGAATAATCCCGTTCTAAATTTGGAAATAATTTAGTTTAAACTTAAAATTCTACCTTTAATGAGAAACTTTTATAATAAAACAAATACTCTGTATCTTTTTTAACTTGTTTAAGACTATAAATTCTGAGTTTCTGTAAAACTATGTGCCAGTTAAACAGTTGGTCCCATAGTCTTATCAGTACATGCTTTGTGGACTGTGGCTACTGACTACTGGTTGTTTCATTTATATGCTATCTTGTCCCCAAAAGTGTGATCTGACTTATGTTCCCATTTTGGCCCTTTTCTGTCTTCTTTCATCACATCTTTTATCCTATTCACATGAAATTTGACTCAACATATCAATAAAGATTGTACTAGTAGAATTGATAAAATTCCTTATTCTTAACTAGAAAATTTTAGTTCATGCTATTTGAAATGTACAAACTAGCGTTTAGTCATAGATTTCAAATTTATTTTGAAAAATCTGATCTGGGTAAAGTTTGATTTGAAGATGAAAATGTATTTGGACATACGTTTTCGAAATATATTTTCCAATTTAATTTTGGAAAAACATGCTAAAAATTTCCAAGTTTTGGAAATTTTGCCCAAATTCAGCTTAATAGATGATTTTGGGATTTGACCAAAATATAGAACAAATTTATGGCCAAACATGAGTTTTGAAAATAAATTTCAAATTTATTTTGGGAAAATGTATGACCAAACGGGGACCAAATTATTAATCTAAAACTCAATAACTTAGAGGGGCTAGAATTCTAAACTCATAAGTTTTAAATTTTGATTCCGCTTTTAAATTTATGTGTCTTAGTTTGATTGAGCGCGAAACTTAACAAAGTAAAGAAGACATTTAACTCTTGTGTTCTTGAGCTAAAAATATATGTAATATACCAAAATACCCTTGAATCTTATGGTGTTGAATATGTCATATGGAAAATTGGAGTTAAAGAGTTATTACTACGTATAGAAAGAGACATTCTTTTTTTAAACAGAGGCACATAAACTGAAACGGGGAAAGTAACGTTTTTAGGTATAAAAATAAGATATCTATTTTGTAACATATTGAAATGATAATAAAAATGTCATAAAATAAAGCAGATTTATTTATTTATTGTTGATATTTTCAAACTTTTGGTCTCAGAAAGTAAAAACATAGCAAGATCAGTGCTCCAAATTCCATAATCCACAGTTTCCTTATCTCTACATCAAACGCAGACCTGTCAAATCCCTAAACTTGTGTTCATTAATTCATTTTGGTCTTCTTTCTGTTTGTGATTGTATTTGAGAATTTTATCTTCTTTCCTATTATCCATAAACTCATCCTAACTCATGATATTTACTTTCTGGATAAAATAAAAGAAAAAATAGCAATAAAAATTGACTGAGCTTTAAGATAAAGTTGTCTAAGTTTTTGTAGATAAAACTTCTTTTTTGTATCGTAAAGATTCAAAAGTTAGGAAAGCCAAATATCAGGGGATTGAAAAAAAGATTGGGGAAGAACATGTAATGCTTTTCCAAAGGCCAATTAGAAGGAATATCACGTGATAAGCCACACATTTAGGAACAGATGCATCGACTAGACGTAGAAACAGAAGAAGATGGACTCGCTCCTACCCATTCCGGGGTACCATAGCATGTCGGAAATAAGGAGGAATATACTAGACTAACCACTCCCACGTTTGAGGGTTGTGCCACCTGCCTTTCGATTAATATACTATTGAAGAGGCCGTGTAGGCATGATTTTTGTTAACCGATATCACAACTTAAAGAAATGGACAAATGAATAAATTATTATAAATGTAAGCGATATCATTTTTTATATCCATCCCACTTTTTATTTAAAAAAAATAAATATCTAGTAAAAACTTCAACGAAGCGGTACCCCTTGACACTGCATAGTACAAGGTGCATACGCTACTGCAACAGACTTTCTTCTTCTCCGCCTATCGATCTTGGAGCAGCCTTATCTTTTCCTTTGAATTATTTGTAATTGATAAAGAATAAGCTCTGGTAGCGGATAGATCGACGGCAGGGAAGGCTAGCACACATCATTTTTCTAAGAATAAGTGAGTTCATGACGTGTCCACATTGTTTGGATCAAAAGTTATCAATATACTTTGTAAGCTTAAAAATAATCAAAAGAAGGTAAGGGTAAATTGCAATCAAGCGTAATATGCTCTAAAGTTGGTAATAATGATATTGCAAAGATGGATCTGATAAGCAAGAGTTTCAGAGAAAGAAAGAGAGTTTAGAGATAGAGAGAGAAGCTGAGAGTTGTATTATCAATAACAATACACATGCCCATTACAATGTGAAGGTCTCCTTTATATAGTAGGAGACCTTCCTCGAAAGACTCAAAGAAAAAAGTACAAAAGTAGGTGGCTTCTTCTTACTGAAGAAGTAAGGTCCTAAACGGCCTCACCTTTGCTTTATCGACTGGGTAGTGCCCTCACTCGGGCCGACCTTACCATAATGGACGTGCTCATTTGGCGTAGGGACATTAAGAGCCAAATATTACCCTATACAGTTAGTCCCTCCATTCGTTAGAGACATGCTCGATGGTCGTCTTCAATGGACAAAAATGCATACTTCACTTTTACGGAAATTTTGCCGCATCTGTAGGCACTTTTTCAAAGGATATGAACATGTGTGATGTCATTGAGCCGTTGATATATGACCCCTTTTTTAGAATGACGTCACCGGTCACGTGCGTCATCATTATACTTGTTCCCGAGACGATTCAGAACATGACGTGACTTTTTGGTTTCCCTCGTCAGTTTTTGAGTTATGCCTTTTCAATTCCCGCGTACCTTACCCCAATAAATAGAGAAGTGGTTCAATATGATTCATCTTTCGAACCCTTGGAGAGTGTTTCTCGATTTCTTTCTTCATCTCTTTTTTCTGGCAATCGCTGCTTTATTTGACAATTACCATTTCTGGGGATTGTATCACTTGTCGTTAACATCTGTCTTCGTGAATCTCATCATGGCGAAACGCCATCATGATAGCAAAAAGACTAAGGACAATGCCTCTTCTAGGGATCCGCCTTCTTCCAGTGGTGAAAAGGAAGAGGCAGAAAAAGTTCTTGTTCCTTTGTCAGTGAATAACATACTTCCGAAGAACATGAATACCCGGAATGACTTTAACAAGAAGAGCTCACCTCCCCCTTGGGAGTGCAGTGAATTGATGCAGTCCCATTTGGACGCCCTTAGGATAACGTACGATATCTCGGACCATGTTGAAATGGCTACGGCTGGGACGGACTACACCAATGTGCACATTCCCGAATTCTACACGTTTTTCAAATACGCACTTCAGAATGGATACAACTTTCCTCTTAATCTGTTAGTAAAGGAGCTCTGCCGCTTTTTCAAGGCCTGCCCAACTCAACTCACTCCTTACACCTTGAAGGTGTGCAGAATTCTTACCACATATGCAGACAAAGCCGGGAGTGAGGTTTCGGTTTACCATCTCTTGCAGATGTTCTATGCAAGCTAAATGAGGGGTACCATGCTCCATTTGATGCGCGTGATATGAAGAGCTCTGTAATGCAGTCTGACGATAAAGCCAATCGCAGCTTCTGGAAGAGATTATTCTACATCAAAATGGAGCACTTGGTGTCCAACCCCGAGGGGTTCCCGAAGGCACGGAACTCGGAATGTAAGTACCCTTGTGTGTTATTTTATGGTGACTTTTGTTCTGGTGGCTCAACCACTTATGGACTCTTTGTCTCCTTTTTATAATGAGGGCTCGCTTGCCTAGGGATCCTTCGTCTCTTTCTTGTACTGACGACATTAGGTCGTGGGTGGAGAGTTTAATACCGTATGCGGAAGAGTGCTGCACCTGGGCTAAGTTCATAGCTTGTATGGCCCAACTGGTAACAGTCTTTCCTGTTCTTCTCTCTTTTACTTTGCTTTGACTTGAAGATTCCTTTATTCGATGTATTCTCATTTGGCAGGTTGGGTCGCTTCTAAAAAGGCAAAGAAGAAGAAAAGCTATCAGCCCGTCTAGGATAGAGTCTAATTCTGATGGGGAAGTCATATTCAACGGAGGCTCGCCTAGAGATGACGTTCTTTTGACCTTGCAGCAGGAGTCCGTGCTGGAGAACGTATCTGAGGCGGTGCCTGAGGCGTTGCCTGAAACTACATCGAGAGCGGCGCTAGCGAAGGTGCCCTTGAGGGAACCCAAGGATGCATCTACTAATGAAACGACTCTTTTGGAGACGCCTTTGTAGCCTATAAAGGAGGCCTCTGAGGATGAAGAGACGCTAGAGAGAAAAAGGCGACGCCTGATCACTAAAAAAGGAATAGCAACTAGAGACGAGAGGGTGAGTTATCCTCGTCGTGGTCGGGCCCGTCTTTCATGGCTGATGCAATCCGCTCGGGGAGGTCTGCTCCTCAAAGGAGGGTTGATGCCGAGATTGGCCCGGCCCTTGCTCAGGAATGTGGTTCATCGGCCACAGTAGCAGGAATGAGCATAGTAGCTGAGAGGGCGAGCCTTGAGGCCGCCGCTGAAGATGCGATCGGAGGATGGAGTTCCTCGCATCGTGTAGAGATGACAGATGGTAGGTCCACCCACCGTATCGTGATTCCGAGTGGCTATAATATATTGGAGAATTGCGAGCAGGCTGCTATGAATATGACCCTTTTGTGTGCGGGCGTTGAGAGCGAGGTGTTGGCTGGAGTAAGTGATAGGAACTTATCCCGGAAGGTCGCTCGCGCGGCCTTGTAAGTAGCCTTTTGACACTTTTTTTTTGTTGTGGTGGTGGCTTAGACATGTACTCACTTCTTCTTTGGTATTTTTCAGACTCTCATTTTGGAGATAGAGAGGGGGCGACGCTCGCAGAAGAAGGTGGATGCCTACAGTAAATTGCTGCACAAGTACAGGTGAATTCGCGAGGCGCATCAGACTTTGGCTAATGTGTACAAGCAGGATCCCAAGTTTAAGATGTTCCGTGAGGGCCTCACGCACTCTGAGGAGCAGTTAAAAAGGCGAATGGCCGAATTGGAAAAGGTTGATGAGCAGCTCGTTGCCGCTGTTACGCGGAACATCGAGTTAGAGATCCTTCTTCAGTCAAAGGATGATGAGTTGGAAATTGGCCGTTTAGTAGCGGCGGAGGCTGCTAAAATGCGAACCCGGGTCACAGCCCTCACAGGTGAGCTTGATGTCAGGGCGACCGAGGTTAAAGTCCTTAGGCGAACTACTCCAAAAGATGCTGCATATCATGAAGCGCACGAGATATGGGTGTATCAAGATGCCAGGTTGGTCGTATTTGAAAAGTTCTTGGCAGCTGGTCGGGCTTCTAAGGAGGAAACTGAAAGGCAATGGCACTTAGCCCGCGTTGCCCGCGAAGCGGCCGGTTATAGCTCCGACTCGCCAGGTAGGGAGGGCTGTAACTCTGAGGACGTCAACCATCTGGATTCTAGTTCATGGATTTCTAAAACTTACCAGCGTGGAGATGGTGATCAGGCGGGTCGTGATGGACGGAGCGGTGAAGGATCTTAGGACTTTGTATATGTATATTTGTTTTAAGTAGATTAGGCCTTTTTCTAAGGTCAGATGTACACATACTTTTGGAGATGATAGAATACGACTTTTTGCCGTTACTATTCTTCTTTTGTTCCTTAGAACTTTTATTATGTTTCTGATTGCTGCCTTCGTGCTTTCTACCGTAGTTTAATCTAAGTCGGCATGGGTGATTTTGACTGTCGTCGAATTACTTGTTTGCCGTAGCCGAACTGGGTCGGCTATTGGCATTGACGGCCTTAGTCGTACTTAGATTAATGACCTTACTCGTGGTGAAGTCGATGGCCTTGGCCATGGTGACATTGATGGCTTTTTCAATATAGGTGACTTTGACTGTCGATAAGTCACTTGTTTGCCGTAGTCGAAACTAGGTCGACTGTTAGCGGCGATGGCCTTAGCCATAATAGGATCGATGGCCTTATCCATAATAGAATTGATGGCCTTAGCCATGATGAAGTTGATGGCTTTGGCCATGTAGGTGACTTCGACTGTCAGTGATTCATTTGTTTGTCGTAGTCTAAACTAGGTCGACTATTGGTGGCGATGTCCTTGGCCGTAATATAATCGGTGGCCTTAGCTATTTATGCGCTTGTGATATGGCCGTAGCCTTTTATGCTTTGGATATGGCCGTAGCCTTTTATGTATTGGAGATGGCCGTAGCCTTTTATACATTGGAGATGGCCGTAGCCTTTTATATATTGGAGATGGTCGTGGATTTTTACACATTGGAAATGGCTGTAGCCTTTTATACATTGGAGATGGCCGCGACCCTTTACACATTAGCGATGGCCGTAGCCTTTTATACATTGGAGATCAAGCAAGTCTAGTCCCTGTATCCTGTCGGCCTGGAGAGCATACGGAGAGGCTAATATGGTAAACTTGTTTCGCAAATATCTCCAAGTGCCCCTTTCGCCCCCTCGGTTAAAACCTTCCCGAGAAAACCCAATTGGGACAAAACTCGGGTAAGGGAAAAAGAGTACGACTTGGGAGATTCCTTTCAGAAGTGGAAATACTTGAGGCGGGCGACGTTCCAATTATTTTGGAGCGTTTTTCCTCCATTGTTTCCAACAGAAATTCTCCTTTATTGGCTGCTGCTGTGATTTTGTAGGATCCTTCTCAGTTGGTGCCCAATTTTCCTTCACTTGGGTCTTTGGATGCCAATGTCTTGGCTTTGAAGATGTATTCTCCCACTTTGAGTGGTATTATCTTCGCCCTCTTGTTATAGTATCTTCCGTCTTGGTGCTTTTCGGACACCATTCTTATGTGGGCCATTTCTATTCTTTCCTCGGCTTCATCAAGGTCTTGGAGTCTGTTTGTGTCATTTTCTGTTCAACTGGTGTGTGAATACCTTCGACTTGGTTTGCCGACCTTGACGGGTATGACCGTGTCGGTTTCGTAGACTAGTGAGTACGGTGTTTCCCTTATGCTGGATTTGGGTGTGGTCATGTGCTCCCACAACAATTCGAGTAGCACCTCGGGCCAAAGCTCTTTAGCGGCTTCGAGCTTCTTCTTCAGTATGTTTAATATTGTTTTGTTGGAGGATTCTGCCTAGCCGTTAGCGGCAGGGTGATATGGCGTGGAAAGCATCCTCTTGATGCCCTATTTCTCAAAGAATTCTGTCGTTTTATGGTTAATTAATTGTTGTTCGTTGTCAAAAATGATTCTTTTGGGGATGCCAAAGTGGCATATAATATTTTTCCATATGAAGGCGATCACCTCCTGTTCGCGTATTTGTGTGTATGCACCTGCTTCCCCGTCCTGCGGGTAGGGGGACGACTATGTCCATTCCCCACTTGATGAAAGGCCATAGAGAGGTGACTGAATGGGGGGCTCTCCTGGTTGGTGTATCATGGGGGTGTACTTTTGGCATTGTTTGCATCCGCTTCTTTCTTCATAGTGGGCCAATAGTAGCCGGCCCGTATGATGCATTGTATGAGGGCGCGATTACCTGTATGGGCGCGTAGTGGCTCTTGTGCACTTCTTCGAGTACTAGCCTTGTTTAATGCGGCCCTAGGCACTTGGCCAAGGGTCTGCCAAACGTCCTTTTATAGAGGTCATTATTTATTAGGCAATACCGGGCGACATGCACGCCTTGCCTCTTTTTTGTCGAGTGGTATCATTCCGTCCTGCAGATAGGATAAAAATTTGTTGCGCCATTCCCAAGTCAAATTTAAAGAGAATACTTCAGTGTGATCAATGGCTGAATTGAGGAGGGTGACCATGCTTTCTTTGTTAAAGTTTTTAGTGGTCGTGGTCAGCTTTGCTAGACCGTCTGCTTCAATATTTCGTGCCCTCGGAATCTGTTCGAAGCGTATTCGTCAAACTCAGCCATTAATCTATGAATTTTCGACTGGTATTTTTGCAATCTTTGCTCTTTCATCTGGTAAGTTCCAGTGACTTGATTTACTACGAGTTGGGAATCGCAGAGGAGGATGATTTGGTGAGCCCCATACATGATGACCAGTTTCATACCTGCAGTAACACCCTCTTACTCAGCCTCATTATTAGTCATTTTAAGGCATCTTATGGACTGGCGAATCATTTGGCTCATGGGAACCTAGAGGATGAGTCCCAGTCCCGATCCTGATGCATTGGCGGCGCCATCAGTGTATAGGATCCATAGGTCGTTATTAGTGGGGGAATGTTGTGCCTCAAGTTCGGCCTTCGGCAAGATTTCTGTGCTAAAGTCGGCTATAAAATTGGCCAGAACTTGAGACTTAATGGTGGTTCTCAGAAGGTACGAGATGTCGTGTTCGTTGAGCTCAATGGCCCATTTAGAGAGCCACCTTGATAATTCAGGCTTGTGTAAAACGCTCCTCAATGGGAAGGTCGTTACCACTTTTATGGGGTGGCACAGAAAATAGGGCCGTAGCTTTCGTGAAACTACTACCAGTGCTATCGCCAATCTCTCGAGGTGTGGGTACCGAGTTTCGGCGTCCAGTTTTTGCTAATGTAATAGATAGGAGATTGTGTACCTTTGTTTTTGCAGACTAGGTCGGCGCTGACAACGACCTAAGATATGACCAGGTACACCAACAGGGATTCACCTGGGCTCGCTTTGACCAGCAGGGGCGGCGAAGATAAGTACGCCTTCAGCTTTCTCAAGGCTTTGACGCATTCCTCGTTCCACTGTATTCCTTGGTCTTTCTTCAACACATTGAATATTTTTTGGCACCTGTCGGATGACCGTGAGATGAATCTGGACAGAGCGGCTATACGCCCCATCAGCTTCTGTACCTATTTTTTGCTACTTAGCACTTCAACTATTGCGTCTATCGCCTTGATCTGATATGGGTTGACCTCAATGACTCGTTGCGATACGAGGAACCCTAAGAATTTTCCTGAGGCCACACCGAAGGTGCATTTCTCGGGGTTCAGCTTCATCCCCTACCTCCTTAGTATCTCGAAGGCCTCCTTCAGGTGGTCGATGTGGTCTTCTTTCTTTGCCGATTTCACCAGCATATCGTCGATATAAACTTCCATGGTCTTACCGAGTTGTTCTTTGTACTTCTTGGTGACCAGCCTTTGGTACGCGACTCCTGCATTTTTTAGCCCGAAGGGCATTACCTTGTAACAATATCTCCCCTGGTGGGTGATGAAGGTTTTTTTTTCCTGATCCCCTTCGGCCATAATGATTTGGTTGTAGCCAGAGTACGCATTTAAGAGGCTTATCAGCTCATTCCCTACGGTCGCGTCTATCAGTTGATCGATGTGGGGCAGTGGGAATGAATCCTTTGGGCACACCTTATTCAAGTTAGTGAAGTCTACACACATTCTCCACTTCCCATTTTTCTTTTTGACCATGACGATATTGGCGACCCATTGAGGGTACTTTGATTCCCTGATGGAGCCGTTGACCAGAAGTTTGCCACTTCCTCACTGACCACCTCATAGCGGCATTATATTTTCTTCTCAATTTGCCGGACGGGCGGGTGAAACAAGTCGACGTTAAGCTTGTGAGTGGAGATTTCTTGCGGGATCCCTGGCATGTTTGATAGGGAAAAAGCAAACAGGTCTGCATGGTTAGATAAAAAATCACTATACTTACTTGGATTCGAGAGGCCATGTCCGATGTAAGCTTTATTTGTAGGTTCCTCATTATCCAGTTGAACTGGGTCAAGGTCCTCCACTGTGGCTTTGCAGGCCTATATGATGTCACGATCTTTGATGGCGTTCTTTGTTGGATAGACCTTAGCCCCCGATAGAGCTAATTGTTATGCCTCTGCGCTTACCCCTATAAGTTGTTTGGTGTGGGCGCAGTCTTGAGCTATTTTATAGCATTCTTGAGCGGTGCGAGGCTCGCCTCGAATGCTGAATACTCCCCGTGGGGTAGGAAATTTGGTTATTTGATAAAAGCTTGAAGGGAACGCTCTCATGGCATTTATCCACGGGCGTTCAATGATGGTGTTGTATGATATTTCCTAGTTCATCACGTGGAACGTGGTTTCCAGCATGACTCCTCGTGCCAGAACGGGCAGTCTTATTTCCCAGGAAGTTTGTTCCACTGCATTGTTAAAACCAGTTAGTGTTATGCAGTACAGTATTATCTTATCCTCGAGTCCCATCAGTACGAGGACCTTTGGGTAGATAATACAAGCGTTTATACCTTCGTCAATCATAATTCTTCTAACATCTATATCTACTATACACAAAGTGATAACTAAAGCATTGTAATTAGGGAAAGACAAATCATCGGCATCAGACTTATCGAAGGTGACACTATCTTCGAAGTCGTCATACCATTCGTGGGCGATGGTTCGCTTCAGTTTGTGAGTAGTGTTGAATTTGACGTGATTGATCGCTGAGTCGTCATCGTCTATGATGATCATGGTGATTGTATGTGTTAGTGACGGCGGCTTTGGTGGCTCGTGGGGTTGTTCTCGTCCACGTGCAAAGTTGATTTTTCCTTTGTCACTGAGTAGTTCTCTCAGGAATCCTTGGTTCAACATCTTGACCACCTCTTGCCGTAGGCCTATGCAGTCTTTGGTTTTGTGCCCTCGTTCCTGGTGAACTCGCAAAAGGCGTTTGATTTTTTGGTGGCGGGATCTGACTTCATCTTTGTCGGCCATTGCACACTATCTCTAAATGGGACATACAAAATTTATGGGCAGATAATAAAGGAGGCATACCTCGGTCATTTCGTAGTTAAGCGACATCTCACTGTAGTGCGTATGCATGCCTAAGTGTCAGTGGGTGATAATATCTGACATAGGGTTGGTGTCGTTCCCTGTTGGGACGAGGGATTTGTTCCCGCCGTCCTTCGGGGCGTCGTTCCCTTCTGATTTCCAGATGTACTGTTGTTAACCGTTGAGTCGGCCCATTGAGGTCGTCTTCATCTGCTCGCACCTCGGCACAGTAGGCATTGTGGATTTCTTCTTATGTGGTAGGGGTACTTCATGAGACGGCTTAGTAGCCTTTTGGTTGCCCTCGAACCGTCTCTATTTAGCCCATTTTGGGAAGCAGCCACGGCCATGCTTTTTGATACGTTTGGCAAGCTCATCCTCACCCTGTTAAACCTTGCTAAGAAGTCCCTGAGTCTTTCTCCTGCGGTTTGTCGAACGGCAAAGATATCGTTGACCCTTGCTTCTGCTTTCTTTGCTCCCGCATGAGTGGTGACAAACTTGTCCACCATTTCCTCAAACGTGGAAATGATCTTGGCCGGTAGCTGGGACTACCAGGTTAGTCCTCCTCCTATCAGTATTTCGCTGAACTTCTTTAGCAATAAGAATGGTACCTGTTCTTTTGGCAGGTCGTTACCTTTTACAGCCGTGACGTAGTAGATCAAGTGATCCTTGGGATCTGTGGTTCCGTCGTACACCCTTAAATAAAGAAGCATTTTGAAGGTTTTTGGAATGGAGTACGGTTCAGCCTCTTCCGTGGTAAGTTGTTCAACAAACTTCCCCATTTCACGCTTTGGCAGCATCTTGGGAGCACCAGGGATCTTGTCTACCCTCTTCTGGTGTTCCTTCATCTGGTCACGAAGTGACTTGTTTTCGTTTTCCATTTCCTCCATCTTCTTGAGGATGGCTGTGAGTGTGCCGCCATTATCCTAAGTACGATGAGCACATTGCTTGCTCGTATGACCTCGGTTTCACCTTCAGCTGCAGCAAGGTTCACTGTTGGCTTGCATCTGACGTTGTTTTGGGGTGACTTTTCGACCAAGCCACTTAGAGTACTCGTTAACCATTCTTCTAGTAGTTTATTGACCTCTGTGGGTGCTTCTTTAGTTGCAGATGTAGAAGTATCCTTTTCGTGTGAGATCTCCAGATCTTCTGGTGGGGGAGGTGGGATCTCCCCACTCAATATGGTTCTAGGGGTTGCATTCAAGATATCCTCTACACCGGCTTCGTTAAGAGGACCATGAGGTCGGTTCTGACATCTGCTATCGCTTTCATTCTTGCATTGTTATCAGCCATCTTTTGTTTGTGTGTTGTAGAGAAAGGTTTTTGATGGTTCTCTAGGTGCAAACTATGGTTTTGATTCTCGAAATCCGCACAAACGTCGCCAAATTGTTTGGCTCAAAAGTTATCAATATACTTTGTAAGCTTAAAAACAATCAAAAGAAGGTAAGGGTAAATCGTAATCAAGCGTAACATGCTCTAAAGTTAGTAATAATGATATTGCAAAGATGTATTTGATAAGAAAGAGTTTCAGAGAGAGAGAGAGAGAGGAGAGTTTAGAGATAGAGAGAGAAGCTGAGAGTTGTATTATCAATAACAATACACATGCCCCTATTACAATGTCAAGGTCTCCCTTATATAGTAGGAGACCTTACTCGAAATACTCAAAGAAAAAATTACAAAAGTAGGGGGCTTCTTCTTACTGAAGAAGTAAGGCCCTAAACGACGTCGCCTTTACTTTATCGACTAGGTCGTGCCCTCAATCCGGCCGGCCTTACCATAATGAACGTTCCCATTTGGCGTAGGGACGTTAAGAGCCAAATGCTACGCTATACATACACATGTTACAATTTCCTTACCAATTCGGTCGATCCAAAATGGATCGGCTAAACATTTCATTAGGGAGTCTGGTCTTGACTCTTCTGTTTGGTATTTATTTTTGTTTGGCTCTTTGGATCAAATCCAGTAGTGGTTGGAACAAGCTCGCAAATTCCAACCACTTCACCTATTTTTCATTGGCCCTAATCATTCCTCGTACCTCCGTTGAAACATAATGGTTCCATGTGTTCTTCTACGTCCGTAAAGAGCACCTTGTGTCCAATCCTAATGGGTTTCCAGAAGTGTGGAATAATGCACGTAAGTATTGCCATGCGTGATGTTTACCATTTTGACCTTACTATGATGGTTCTTACTGTCGAAAATTTTCCTTTGTTTTCGTGTAGTGGCTGCTCGTCCACCTCGTAGTGTTGACGGTATTAGGTCGTGGGTGCAGGCGCTGATACCATTTACAAAGGAGGGCCGTTCTTGGACTAAATTTCTTTGGCTCCACGGCGCGGCTGGTAACGGATTTACTTAATCTTTGTTGCGGTTTGGGAGCCCATATAATTTCTTTTCCTGTTTCTCATGTGTTTTGGTAGGTCGGGGCGCCTCTAAGAAGGCGGGGAGGAAGAAGCAGCAGAAGAAGGAGAAGAAGACTGCGGCCGGTCCTTCTAATATGGCATTTGATCCTGAGGCAGATCTGATCTTCGTCGTCACTTCCAAGGGCAGTGCTTTGCCTCCTTTAAGACAAGAGGGTACATCAAAAGCGGCCCCAAAGATAACATCTGAGGTCGTGACGGAGGTCGTACCTGAGGAAACGCTCGTGGAGGAGCCAGCGGCTGTTCTTGACATTTACCTTGTGGGGACATCTACCACTGTACCGACCCCTTCTGAGCCTGCTCCGCATCCTACGGAAGGGGATCATTAAGAGAAGGAGACTTTGGAGGCGAGGAGGCATTAGGTTATCAGCGGTAAGGCTGTGGCCACCAAATCGAAGAAGGTTAAGCCGGCCCGCCCGGAATCAAGGTCGGTTTATGGCGGAGGCCATTCGAGCATGGAAGTACGTGCTTGGGAGAGAGGCCACTGAGGGAAGAAGTGAGGACGCGGATGCGGCGGGCCCGGGAGTGACCTCAGAGGGCTCAAACAGAGGGGGGGGGGGTCCTTGGACCGGGTTGAAATGGTGGCTTGTCGATCTTCTCGTCGTATAGTGATTCCCAGTCATTATAACTTGCCGGAGAACTATGAGGAGGCAGCCTCTAGTATGACGCTTCTGTACACTGGCGCTGAGCGTGAGACCGTGGCAGAACTCAGCGACAACATTTTGGCCCAACGAGTGGCAGGTGCGGCCTTACAGGTATGCCTTTGTTTTGCATGATGACCTTTCTCTTTGAATTTGTAGGAGGGTGATTTTTCTCGTACATACTTAGTTTCTTTTCCAGACCCTCGTTTTGGAGGTGGAGAGGGAACGACATCGGAAGGAGAAGATGGCCTGGTACAACAGGCTGGTGCATAATTATGATAGAACGCGCGAGGCGCACCAGACCTTGACCGACATGTATAACCAGGACCCTAACTTTAGGGTGGTTCGTGAGGGTCTTTCCGAGTCCGAGGAACAGTTGAAGAAGAGAGTGGACGAGCTGGAGAGAGTTGATGAACAGCTCATGGCCGCCGTTGCTCGGACCGCAGAGATGGAGGTCCTTCTTCAGGCCAAGGATGAGGAGTTACAGCTTGGCCTCGTGGTGGCGAGGAAGCGGTAGAACTACAGACCCGGGTCACGATTTTAACTGCGGATCTGGACGCCACAAAGGCAGAGGTCGAGGAGCTCAAATGAGCTCTCGAGCAAGCTGATATTTCTCGTGAAGCGCACGAGATGTGGGTTTATGCCGAGACTAGATTGGTCGTGCTTGAGGAGTTCCTGGCGGCTGGCCAAGCGTTTGAAGAGGAAGTTGAGGGCCATCGCCGGTTGGTTAGAGTCGCTCGTGAGGTAGCAAGCTATGGTCCTGAGTCACCGGCCCGGGAGGGGGGCAACTCGGCAGATATCAATCGCTTGGAATCCAGCTCTTGGATTTCTAGGGTGTACCCTCTCGGTAATGAGGACGGGCCACCCAAGGGCCAGGCTGGGCTAGATAAGTAGCGGTTTCTTAGGATCCTTGTAAATATACTTGTTTATACTGACTTTTGTATCAGGGGTGTTTTCTTCCCTTGGCTTTATGTAATTTTCGTGATAAGTACTTTTTCTACCTTTTGGAATGTCGTCGTACTTTTCTTTTACCGTATCCGCTTGGAAGTTGTCGGCCATAGTGATGTAAAGTTAGCCTGATGGCTTTAGCTGTATAAAATAGGCGGTCGTAGCTTTGTAAAATCAAAGCATCGGCCTAATGGCCTTAGCCGTATAGAATAGTGGTTGTAACCATGTAAAATAAGGGTCGTAGCCTGATGGCCTTAACAATGTGAACGATGGCCATGGCTGTGTAAAACCAAGGCCGTGGCCTGATGGCCGTAGCCTGATGGCCTTAGCCATATAAATAAAGGTCGTAACCACTTAAAATAAAGGTTGTAGCTTTATGGCCTTAGCCATATAAAATAATGGTCGTAACCACGTAAAATAAAGGCTGTAGCCTGATGGCCTTAGCCATATAGACGATGGCCATAGCCATGTAAAATAAATGTCGTAGCCTGTTGGCCTTAGCTATATAAAATAATGGTCGTAACCACGTAAAATAAAGGCCGTAACATGATGGCCTTAGCCATATAGACGATGGCCATAGCCATGTAAAATAAAGACCGTAGCCTGATGGCCTTAGCCATATAAAATAATGGTTGTAACCACGTAAAAAATGGTGCAGCTTGATGGACTTAGCCATATAAAATAATGGTCGTAACCTCGTAAAATAAAGGCCATAGCGTGATGGCCTTAGCCATATAAAATAATGGTCGTAACCACTTAAAATAAAGGTTGTAGACTGATGGCCTTAGCGATATAAAATAATTGTCGTAAGCACTTACACAATAAAGGCCGTAGCATGATGGCCTTAGCCATATAGACGATGGCCATAGCCATGTAAAATAAAGGTTGTAGCCTGATGGCCTTAGCCATATGCAAATAAAGGTCGTAGCCTGGTAAGAAACAAAGGCCATAGCCACTTCATTCATTTGGAGATGGCCGTAGCCTTTACATTCACTTGGAGATTGCCGTAGCCTTTACATTTGCTTAGAGATAGCCGTAGCCTTTACATTCACTTGGAGATGGCCGTAGCCTTTACATTCGCTTGGAGATGGCCGTAGCCTTTACATTCACTTGGAGATGGACATTGCCTTTACATTCACTTGGAGATGGCCGTGGCCTTTACATTCGCTTGGAGATGGCCGTAGCCTTTACATTCACTTGGAGATGGCCGTAGCCTTTACATTCGCTTGGAGATGGCCGTAGCCTTTATATTCACTTGGAGATGGCCGTACCCTTTACATTCACTTGAAGATGGTCGTAGCCTTTACATTCACTTGGACATGACACTAATCCAGTCCCTGTATCATGTCTGGCTCGGAGAGCCTATGGAGAGGCGGACATGATGCACTTGCGCTGCAAACATCTCCAGGTGACCCCCTTGCCGCCTCATTAAAAACCTTCCCGAGAAAACCCAATTGGGACAAAACTCGGGTAAGGGAAAAAGAGTACGACTCAGGTGACGCCTTTTTAGAAGTGGAAGCGTTTGAGGTAAGCGACGTTCCAGTTGTTCAGGATCATTTTTCCTTCCATTGTCTCTAGCTGGAACGCTCCTTTTCCGGTTGTCGCCGTGATTTTGTAGGGTCCGTCCCAATTTGTGCCCAATTTTCCTTCACTTGGATATTTTGAGGCCAAGGTTTTGTCTTTGAGGACGTAGTCCCCTGTTTTGAGCGGCCTCATTTTTTCCCTCTTGTTGTAATATCTTTTGATTTGTTGTTTTTGCGCCACCATCCTGATGTGGGCCATTTCTCTTCTTTCTACGGCTTCATCGAGATCTTGGAACCTTCTGATATCGTTTTCTACTCCACTAGTGTGTGAGTACCTTAAGCTGGGTTCGCCCACTTTGATGGGTATGACCGCGTTGGTTCCATAAACCAGTGAATATGGGGTTTCCCCGGTGCTGGACTTAGGGGTGGTTCTGTGCGCCCACAAGACTTCGGGTAGTAGTTCAGGCCATAGCCCCTTGGAAGCTTCGAGCTTCTTTTTTAGTATGTTTTGAATTGTTTTGTTGGAGGACTCCGCTTGGCCGTTAGCGGCGGGGTGGTATGGCGTGGATAGTATCCTTTTGATGCGCCATTTGTCGAAGAACTCTTTCATTTTCTGGCCAACGAGCTGGCGTCCACTATCGCAACTGATTTCTTTGGGGATGCCGAAACGACATATGGTGTTTTTCCAAATGAAGGTGATGAGTTCTTGCTCGTGTATTTGCGCGTACGCACCTACTTCAACCCACTTGGAGAATTAGTCAGTTAAAACAAATAGAAACCATACCTTTCATCGTCCTGAGGGTAGTGGGCCGACTATGTCCATTCCCAATTTGATGAATGGCCATGGGGAGGTGATGAAATGGAGGGGTTCTCCTGGTTGGTGTATCATTGGGGGTGAACTTCTGGCACTGCTCGCACCATCAGACGTACTCAGCTGCCTCTCTCTTCATGGTGGGCAATTAGTAGCCGGCGCGTATAATGCATCTTACGAGGGCGAGGTTGCCAGTGTGGCGAGCACCGATCTTGTTTGCTGCGGTCATAAGCACTTGGGCTAAGGGGCCGTCGAACGTCCTTTTATAAAGGTCGCCATTGATCATGCAGTACCGGGCGATCTGTATGCGAAGCTTCTTCGCTTCCTTTTTATCGGGGGGGGGGGGGGAGGGTAATACCTAGTCTTGCAAATAAGATATGAACTGGTTGCGCCAGTCCCATGTCAGGCTTAGTGAAAGTTTCTCGGTGTGGTCGATAGCCGAGCGGAGGAGTGTGACCACACTTTCTTTGTTGATGTTTTTGGTGGCGGCATCCAGCTTTGCCAGACCGTCCGCTTCAATATTCCGTGCTCTAGGAATTTATTTGAAGTGGCATTCGTTGAAGGTGTCCATCAGTCTGTGGATTTCTGACTAGTACTTCTGTAATCTCTTTTTTTTGGTTTGATAAGTCCCAGTGACTTGGTTCATTACAAGCTGGGAGTCGCAGTGGAGGATAATTTGGCGAGCTCCGTACTTGATGGCCAGTTTCATTCCTGCAATAACGACCTCATACTCGGCCTCATTGTTAGTTATTTCCGGTCATCGTATGGACTGGGGAATTATTTCACCCGTGGGGACTTCAAGTACGAGTCCCAGTCCCGATCCCGATGCACTGGTGACGCCGTCCGTGTAAAGGACCCATAGGTCATTTTCGGAGGATGCGCCTTGTGCTTCGAGTTCTACCTTTGGCAGGACTTCTGCGCTGAAGTCGACGATAAAGTCAGCTAGGACTTGCGACTTGATGGTGGTCCTAGGGAGGTATGTAATGTCATGCTCGCGGACCTCAACAGCCCATCTGGCGAGTCGCCCTGAGAGTTCGGGTTTGTGTAGAACGCTTCATAGGGGGAAGGTCGTTACTACCCGTATGGGGTGGCATTGAAAATATGGTCGTAGCTTTCTTGAAGCTATTACGAGTGTTAACGCTAGCCTCTCAAGGTTGGGGATACCGGGTTTTGGCATCCACCAAGGTTTTGCTAATATAAGAGATAGGAGATTGTGTACCTTTATTTTCGCGTACCAGAACGGCGCTGACTGCAACTTCTGATACGACCAAATATACCAGTAGCGGCTCACCTGGGTTGGGTTTTACCAGCAGGGGCGGTGACGATAAGTATGTTTTCAAGCTTTTCAAAGCTTCTACACACTCTGTGTTCCACCGCTGTCCCTGGTCTTTCTTCAATATACTGAAGAATTTGTGGCATCTATCAGAGGAGCGCGAGATGAATCTGGAGAGGGCGGCTGTCCGACCTGTCAGATTTTGCACTTGCTTTTTGCTGCTTAGTGTTTTCGGGATGGCTTCTATGGCCTTGATTTGGTTGGGGTTGACTTCGATCCCTCTTTGTGATACCAAAAATCCCAGAAATTTTCCCGAGGATACTCTGAAAGCGCATTTTTCGGGATTTAGCTTCATGCCGTATTTCTTTAATATTTCGAAGGCTTCCTTCAGGTGGGTTAGGTGGTCTTCCTTTCTTGATGATTTGACCAGCATGCCGTCGATGTAGACTTCCATGGTTTTTCTGAGCTGTTCTTTGAACATTGCTGTTACCAGCCTTTGGTAAGTGGCCCCTGTGTTCTTAAGGCCGAAGGGCATTACTTTAGAGCAATATGTCCCTTGATGAGTGATGAAAGTTGTCTTTTCCTGATCCTCTTCAGCCATCATAATCTGATTGTAGCTGGAGTATGCATCAAGGAAGCTTAGCAGCTCATGCCCTGCTGTCGCATCTATTAGCTAGTCGATGTGGGGGAGCGGGAAAGAGTCCTTTGGACAGGCCTTATTTAGATCGGTGAAATATACACACATCCGCCACTTCCCGTTTTTCTTCTTGACTATCACGATGTTGGAAACCCATTCGGGGTACTTGGATTCCCTGATGGAGCCATTGGCTAGCAGCTTGTCCACTTCTTCGCTCACTGCTTCGTTAATGGCGGCGTTGAATTTTCTTCTCATTTGTCGCAGGGGCGGGTGTAATGGGTCGACGTTGAGTTTGTGGGAGGCAATTTCTCGCGGAATTCCTGGCATATCTGCATGAGAAAAGGCGAACAGATCCGCACGGTTAGATAAAATTCATGGTACTGACCTAGATTTGATAGGCTGTGGCCTATGTAGGCTTTCTTTGTGAGGTCGCTGCTGTCTATTTGAACGGGGTCGAGGTCTTCAACCGTGGCCTTGCTAACCTCTACCTCCTCAGGATCTTCAATGGCGTTCTCTGTCAGATGGACCTTAGTCCCTGACATGGCTGATTGTTATGCTTCTACACTTTCTCCTTGGAGCTGTTTGGTATGTGTGTAATCTTGGGCTATCTTATAGCATTCCTGGGCGGTGCGGGGCTCTCCCCGTATGCAGTGCACCCCCTATGGGGTTGGGAACTTGATTACTTGATAGAAACTGGATGGGACGACTCTCGTAGCATGTATTCATGGGCGTCCTATAATGGCGTTGTACGCCGTTTCTTAGTTCATCACATAGAAGGTTGTTTCCATCGCAACTCCTCCTGCCAGGACGGGCAGCGTCACCTCTCCTGAGGTTCTCTCCACTATATTATTAAAACCTGTTAGTGTTATGCAACGTGGAATATTTTATCTTCGAGTCCCATGAGTTCTAGGACTCTCGGATGAATGATACTTGTGTCGCTTCCATCATCGACCATGATCCTTTTGGCATCCGTATCTACTATTCGTAAAGTAATAACTAAGGCGTCATAATGAGGAACACACTAAGCGTCTGCATCAGACTTATCGAAGGTGATACTATCTTCGAAGTCGTCATACCGTTTGTGAGCGATGGTCCGCTTTAACTTTTGGGTGGTGGTGAATTTGACGTGGTTGATAGCGTCATTGATGCCTCCAATGATCATGTTGATGGTGCGCGTTGGTGAGGGCGGTCTTGGCGGGCTGTGGGGTTGTTCCCGCCCACGCGCGAAGTTGAGCTTTCCTTTGTCGCTGAGTAACTCTTTCAAGAACCCTTGGTTCAGCATTCGGACCACCTCATGTCAGAGATCAATGCAGTCTTACGTCCTGTGCCCCCGTTCCTGGTGCCGGCCATTGCACTTTGTTGCCCAGCTTTTCCAGTGCGTTCACTATTTTTGAAGGAGATACACAAAAGTTATGTGCAACTAATGAATGGGGCATACCTCTATCGTTCCTTAGTAGGGCGACATGTTGCTGCAAGGCGTCCGTATGCCTTGGTAGTGGTGGATGCGTGGATCTTATGTATGGATTGTATGGTTGGTGTCTTTCCCTGTTGAGGCGTAGGGCTTGCTCTCGTCTACCCTCGTTGCGTCGGTCCCTTCGGATTTCTGGGTGCACCGTCGTCAACCGTCGGGTTGGGCCGTTGAGGTCATCGTCGTCCCCACGCACCTCAGTGCAATAGGCGTTATGTATCTCTTCCCAGGTGGTGGGGGGATATTTCAGGAGACGGCTGAGTAGTTTCTTGGTTGCCCTTGAACCGTCTCTGTTGAGCATGTTCTGAAAGGCCGCAACTGCCATGCCTTCAGAAATGTTGGGTAGGCTCATCCTAACCCTGTTGAATCTGGCTAGGAACTCCCTGAGCCCCTCTCCTGCGGTCTGTCGCACAGCGAAGATGTCGTTGACCCGTGCTTCAACTTTGCTTGCTCCTGCATGGGCGGTGGCAAATTTATTCACCATCTCTTCGAATGTGGAGATGCTCTTGGCCGGTATCTGTGAGTACCAGGTTAGGGCTCCTCCTGTTAGTGTTTCACCGAACTTCTTCAGAAGCGCGAATGGTACCTGCTCTCTCGACAAGTCGTTGCCTTTGACGGCTATGACATAGTGAATCAAGTGATCCTCGGGATCTGTGGTCCTGTGATATACCTTCAAGTAGGGAGGCATTCTGAAGGTTTTCGGGATGGGGTATGGTGCTGCTCCCTCCGTGTAGGGTTGCTCGACAAATCTTCCCACGTCTCGCTTTGGCAGAAGCTTAGGTGCACCCGGGATCTTATCCACTCTTTCTTGGTGCTCCTTCATCTGGTCGCGAAGCAACTTGTTCTCATTATCCATTTCTTCCATCTTTTGGAGGATGGCTGTGAGCGCGCCGTCGTTAGCTTGAACACCGACGGTCACGTTGTTTGTAACTTCAAGCTCATCCTCGGCTGCAACATGATCTGTCGCTGGGGTGCGTTTATTATTTTGGGGTGGCCTCTTGACTAGACCGCTAAGAGTGCATGTTAGCCACTCTTCCTGTAACCTTTTTACCTCCGAAGGTGTTCCTTTAGTCGTGGATATTGAAGCCTCTCTTTCTCGTGGAACCGCCAGATCTTCCGATGAGGAAGGTAATGTTTCCATGCCTATCAAGGTACTGGGGGTTGCGTGCATGGCTTCTCTTTCAGCAACCGCGTTGAGATCGCCTGCGAGATCTGTTGTAACTTCCAAGATAGCTTTCATTCTTATATCGTTTTCAGCCATTTTAGGTTGTAGAGAGTGGTTTTTCGAATGATCTCTAGAAACAAACTACAACTTTGATTCTTGAAATCCCCACAGACGGCGCCAAATTGTTTGGCTAAAAAGTTGTTCGAACACTTATGTAGCTCTGAAAACAATCAAAAAATAATTTGGGTTAATCGAAATCAAATGTAATATGATGTAGGGATTGTAGGATAAAAGCAATAAGGTAGATAGTAGATTTAGCACAAGAGAGATAGAGAGAATCAGAGAGAGAGAGAGAGAGAGTTGTATATTATCAGTAGTGAAATACACATGAGTCTTTACAAATGGAATGTCCCCTTTATATACTAAGGGACCTTACTCGAAATAATACAAAAAGAGTACAAGAGTTGGTGGCCTCGATATACGAGTGTCAGAGGTTGATGTGGCGTTGCAGCAAGTCATGTCACTTAGTCTGTTTATTGGGTAAGGCCGACCTTGCTTGGGCCGTCCTTACCAAGCCTCTTTCATTAATGGGGCCGTATGCGGATAGTATATGAGCGTGAGGACCCAAATTTGCCCAATACAAATATAAAATATTTTTATACTCCCAATGCCGTTTTACCTGCTTAAACTTGTCGTTTTTCATGTTTTGCAAGTTACAGTTCACATTTATCTTTAAAAAGTTACATGTAATTGAGTAATGATAGTGTAAAACATCTTTATATTGTGTTTTAATTATACTTGTTTATTTGTTTTACTGCAGAGAGGGCTGTAGTTTTGCAGCAAAAGGAGTGAGAGGAGAAAGTTAGATATATAGGCCAACCTAAGGATTTGACAATGTTCTTATCATACACATTTTTCTAAACTGCATGGGTTAAACTACTCAGTTTCTGAAGTTTTGGCTACAACAGGAATAAAAAATAACTAATAGAAAAGTATATGTTTAACCGTTCACAAAATAATAATCGATAAATTGTATATCTATTTTATATATTGTTTAACTAAAAAAGGGGACTTTGGTTAAAGCTAGAAATTTAGAAGAATACGAGTTACATCATCAAGAAATAAAATAATAAAAAAGAACATTGAGAGCAAATAGAAAGCAAGTAAATCAGAATATATTTCAATAATGTTTTGTGTCCCATACAAATGTTCAGCTCCCTTCCTTTTATAGTGATTTCTGGGAGAATGGGTATTGCCTTTGTCATAGTAAGACAATTATGAGTAATAAATGATATTAAAAGAAACGTTATTCAATTATTTACATTAAATACAAATTCTCTAACGTATTCAACCTTTAATACTGAATTTGGACTCTCATGCGTTGTCAGATTCACTTCCTTGATTCTTCTTGATCCTCGAGTTTTAACTTGAATAGGTACAGGCGTTGAGCTATTTGAATAACAACCCTTTCCTCTTTCACCATCTTCTCTCGTATCTATTATTGCTCGTGCCTCATGGCTGATTATAATTCTTTGACCATTTGACTAGTCCACGTGTCATGACATGTCACCTCCAATATGTAAATTCAGTTTTTTCCAATATATATATATATGTATTATATATATATATATGTATTATATATATATATATATGTATTATATATATATATATATATATATATATATATATATATATATATATATATATATATATGTATTATATACTTATTTTGGATACTTTTTGACAAGCAAATTCCTTCTTGTTTTATTACCGTAGTGTTTATGATTTTCTGAGCCGAAGATTTACTAAAAATTGCTTCTTTACACAAGATAGGAGTAAGATATGCGTACAAATTATCCTCTCCAGAGCCTACTATATAAAGTTATACTGAATATGTTGTTATTTTTTACTAGCAATTTCATTAGTATGCTACAAGTCCATTACAACTTTAGAATTTAATATATAGCCGCTAGATTTAATTACTGTAGGTACCTTTCTTATGTCTCCAAAAGTTGTACCACTAGTAGGGGTCATTTCTTCAAAGACAAGTTATGTTGGGATTAATTATATTGGATTTGTTATGTTGGGATTATTTATTCTAGTGTTATTTCTTATTGACTGTCTAGTATGTTGTATTAATCTTGTGATTATCGATTTTACTGCTTCACCGTGAGATAACTTATCGTAGGATTGATCCATTCTCTAATAGATATATGCTATACCCGGTACTAATTTTAATTTTGAGATAACTTATCCCATTATTTAACCAAATAAGGGCTCGTTTGGTACAGTGGATCGGATAAGGAATGATTAATCCCATGATGGAATTTGAGTTGAGTTTATCCCACGTTTGGTTGGGGTAAAATCGTGGTATAGCTAATCCTAGGATTAGTTATTCCGGGATTGTAGTATTTTTTTATCCCCATAGAAGGGTGGAATAACTAAACCCGGAATAACTAAGTATTAAATAATTAATCATGAGATAACTTATTTTCCAACGAAACGACCCCTAACGAATAAGGCAATACTAAATATTTAGCTCAGAATTATTTTTGTTTTTCCATCGTATCAAACGACCCGTATGTACAACAATAATATTTTTTTTTATAATTGCTTGTACTTAGTCTATGTTATCATTTGAAACTACGGTTTCTAACAGAGGCAGAATTAGGAATTTTACACTAGTAGGGTGTGGAAATCTAATTTACCTATACTACCCTTTTGTGATGATGGGTGCAAGCTATTTTTTCCGATTCAAAATAAATAATTTTTTTGGTTGTTTTCACACAGTTTAAAAAATTTATATTTTAACATTAATTAGCAATGAAATTGATCATATTAACCTTCACTATCTCACATAAACACTCCAAACACATAATTCAACACTATTTACTCCAAGAACAGTGTAAGAAAAAAATAATTAATTTATTTTTAAAATCTACAAGAATTACTTATTTTGGACAAAAAAGAAAGACAAAAAATTACTTATCGTGGACCGATGAGAATAGTATAGATACATGGAAAGAATATGGGGACAGGATGGAAAGTGAAGTGATATATAAGGCTGTTTTGTGTGCCGATTCCGAACCGGAATCGGACCGGGAACGCCTGCCTGGATGGCCTACCGCTTCTGCTGGGCCGGTTCCGGCGGTTTCGGTTCTACCAGTCCTAAATACCCATGATGGGCCAGTCCCTTCTCCCGAACCGTTAGGACCGCGACCGCCAAACCCGGGACCGGCTGGCGGGCCTGGACCGGTTCTGGCGGGTCCAACGGCTATTTTTTTAAAAAAAGATTTTTTTTTAAATTCAGTAACGGCTCTTTGCAAAAAGTAGCCGTTTGGAAGTTTGAAAAATAGCCATTTGCCCCCCAAACTTTAATTTAACCCCAAACTTTATATAATTACACTTTTTCCCATTTCTCAACTATAAATACCCCCTCATTCTTTCATTTTTATTCACCAATTCATTAATATCTCTCAATCTCTCTCAAGCGCTCTTTCAATCTTTCTAGTACAAGTGCTTAATTTATTATTGTAAAATCGTGAAAAATTGTGAAGTTGTTGAATTGAAGTTTTCAAGTGTTCAAGTTCAACGATTTTTAATTTTCAAGAAGTTGTTTGGCAATTCGGTAAACTCTTTTCAACTCTTACGTGCTAATAGTATATTTTTGTATTTTTAGTTTGCATAATTCTAATTAGTATGATATTTTCTTTGAAAAAATGTTCGGTAAAGGAAAAGGTAAAACCGGTGAAAGTAGTGGCCATAATACTACCGTTCCCCCGGCTCCCCGACCTAAAAAAGATAAGCAAGTTGAAAGTAGTAGCCAACCTAGACGTCCTAATCCGCCTCTCGTAATCCTTGATAGCGATCACCCTTGTTTTCAATTTACCGATAGTGAATTTCTACATGATGTTGCAGTAGGTGATAGATTAGATGGTGATATTATGAATTCTCTTTATCCTAATGAACCTATCTTAGAGGAAAGTGAGGATGATGATGATGATGAAACCCAAGCACCAGATTTAGATGATACACCTACTAGTCCTGCTCATAACTTAGGTAATGAACCGGCACACTCACCTGTACAAACTCCCACTTTTAGTAGACAACCTCCTAAACGTCAAGAAACATCATTAGTTTGGCATTTTTTTTCTCAAGTAAGAGAACAAAATAAGGCTAAGTGTAAAACTTGTGGGAAATTACTTGTTCATAGGCATACTGGAGACCGTAGCGGCACGGGTAGTTTGACTAAGCATATAAAATTACACCCTAGAGATAAGGCTAGATTTTTGCAAATGAAAGCGCAACAAGAGGGGGGGATAAGTGTAGATTCTCAAGTTCACCCAAGTACTGGTTCAAATCTAGTTCAACCAGGAATAAACGCTGTCACCGGAGGTATTTTATATTATGATCCAAATAAGGATCGTGAAGAATCAGCGAATATGATTACTGTTATGTGCTTGCCTTATACTTTTGCTTCTAATCCTAATTGGATTCATTATAAGAGTCTTTAATCCTACTTATAAAGGTTGGCCTCGCGCAACAGTTAAGGCCGATATTTATATATTTAAGCATGAGTATGAACAATATTTGCGATATTTATTTACTCATATACCTAATCGTATTTCTATTACAACTGATATTGGTAGAAGTAATAATGACTGTGATTATCTAACTGTAACAAGTCATTGGATAGATGAACACTGGACAATGCAAAAATGCATAATTGCATATAGAATAATTAATTCACGGCACACGGGTAGGTTTATAGCTAACACTGTTTCAGATATATGTAGATATTTTTGCTTTAATGATAAAATAATGGCAATTTCTAAGGATAATGCTTCTAGCAACACTAGTGCAATAGGCATGCTAACACAAACCCTTAATCCTGCATTTAGTAATATTTTTCATGTTAGATGTATTTGTCATATTTATCATTTAATTATTAGTGATGGTATGCGAATATTAAACATATAAATTGAAAAGGTGAGAATGGCTCTTAATTAGCTATTTTATTCAAACCGTAGAACTAGACTTAGAGAATATTTTAAAAAATGTGACGAATATGGCCTTAGAGAAAGAAAGGTTCCCAAACCTTGCCCGACTAGGTGGAATTACATGTACGAAAGTTTAATAGTAGCGTATGAATATAGAAACCCAATTAATGCTACGTTTAATTCTCGGGTAGGTGGTGAGGATGATGATGAAATGCTAACTACCCAAGATTGGACTAATGTTAAAATTCTTTTAGAATTTTTAGAACATTTTCAAGTGGCTACAAATACTTTTTCTGGACAATATTATCCGACTATTCTAACTGTTTAGTATATATTGCCGCACTAGCTAATTTGTTTGTTGAATTTAGCGAGGGTGGGGATATTTATGAACTTGCAATAAATAAAATGAAACAAAAGCTTAAAAAATATTTTTTTCCAATCCATCCTATTTTTGGTGTAGCTGCTATGTTAAATCCAACAATAAAATTAGGAGTTCCTCACTTTTGGTAATTCTAATATTTATAAAGCTTTAGATCTTTCAGAAGACGAAATTGCTACACTAGCTGATGCGAAAGCATCAATTAAAATTAATGCTCAAACTGTTTATAATGCTTATAAACAGGCGTTAGAGCATGTTAGGCCAAATATTCCAACCCCTACTTCGTCTACATCACAATCGTCTAAAAGAGCTGATGGCTTAACAGCTCTTAAATCGTGGACGGAATTCAAGGGTTCTAAAGGTGATAATTTTGATGAAATTTCCCATCTAAATGAGCTTCAAGTTTACTTGTCACATGGACTAGAAAAGGAGAATCCAGACGGCTCTTTCGACCTTTTGGAATGGTGGAAGTCAAGGGAAAAGCATTATCCCGTTCTTGCAAGGATGGCTCGGAATGTTCTGTCAATTCAAGCGTCAGCTATTGCATTGGAGAGCGTTTTCAGTCAAGCAAGACTACAAATCGGTGATCACAGAGCGTCGATGCGGGAGAGCTTAGAAAAATCAGTGCTTTTTAGAGATTGGATCCGCGCAGAAAGAAGGAACTTTGGCATAGCAGAATCACAACCGGCAATAGATGAGGCATATGAAGAAATGATAGCAGAACTTGCTGAGGAAGCGACTTCATCCGGAAGTGGTGATGAACATGATTCATTTCCACCACCGCCAACACAACCTCCTCCCAACCTTGACGGATTTATGAGATTTGTTAGAAATACAACATAAATTATGACGTAACTTGTACATTGGCACGTCTTCTTTTAGTTTTTTTTCCTTTTAATGGTGGTATTAGTACCTTGTTGTTCTCATTCTATTGGGGGAAGGAAGACTAAGAAAGATATGCCATTTTGGTCAATAAATAGGCTCTTTATCATATCATTGAATATCTTTTTTCTCAATATTTCTTTGTCTTTACTTCGATATCAATCCTTGAATATTTATATAACATACAATATATAACATACAACACAATATACTAATTACAACATCCTTTTATATACATTATATACAATATATACTACTTACTACAACACACTATATACGTAATATACAATATATATTAATTATTACAACACAATATTATACATAACATACAATATATATTAATTACTAATTTACTACAACACATTATATACATAACATATATCCATATATACATAACATACAATATATACTAATTACTACAACACAATATATACATAATATACAATATATACTAATTACTACAACATAATATATACTATACTAATAACTTAGTACACCATATAAAATATATTTTACACTATACTAATGACTACTATACAAGATATTGATTTAAAAAAAAAATCCGTCAGGTCCGCCAGGCCCGCCAGACCCGGCCAACCAGACCCAGGACCGCATGATGCTTAGACCCATCACGGGCCGGTCCCAACCCGGAGGACCGCCAGACCCGCCAGATCCGTCAGGCCCGTCACGCCAAAACCGGGACCGTAACACCCGGCCCGTCAGACACAAATAGGCCCAAAACTGGGCCACTTTACAGCCTTAGTGATATAAGGGGTATGAAATTAAGAATTAAATGTTTCCTATGAATACAACAAGTTTGTCTAGTAGAGGAGGGTACAAGCCTGTTACACCAATACCCACATGTTTGTTAATTTATTCAATCAAATCTATCAGCTTTGCACATAGGCAATTGCCACATGCCTCTAATCTATAACCCTGAATTTTTGCATGTACTTGCCCATACAATTTGGTGATTAATTATTATATTGCTATAATTATGAATTTGGTCTCAAAGAAGCACCTCCAGGGGACGTAGATAGAGATGGAACTATAATTTAAAGGTCGATAAACGGACTACTCAACTAGTATTTCTCTCAGACTTTTGAACGTAAGGATTTAAAAAAAAATATATATGAACGCTTTCAATAAAGGCCTAAAGTTTTAGGTCATATGAAACCGAGAATCAAAAGATGTTTATTAAAGAGCCTGGATTTCAATTAGTAATACCAGTTTTTCTAGGTTGAAAAGGTGCTCATCTTTTCAACTTGCAGGGGAAAGACAAAAAGAACAAAAAATTTTCAGAGAGCTGGACAAAACTAGTTAAAAATTAAGTTTTTCAGTGACGATATAAACAATAGTTGTTCAATCTAAGTCAGTTAAAGCTAAAGTAAACTTTTCATTAATATTGACGGGAAATCTAAAAAATTAAGGTGAAGAAAAGCTTGAGGAGATTAATTATCAAATGAGTATATACAACCACGGCAACAAATCTAGTGTAATCCTGCAATAGGGCAATTGTCAAATTAATATATATATAATGTAAATATATGAAATTTAAATTCCTATATATAGGTATTATTCACGGAGTTCCTATTTTTATTTGGAGTTTAAATAATGATGGATTTCTAATTAAATTTTTTCAAGACATTTTTTGAAAAAGGAGCAGAAGTAGGAATGACAAGCGATGCGGGATTGGTGCGGGTTTTGTCTTAACCGGAAAAATTTCAACCCGCCCTGCTCCGCCCCGCCTCACAAGGCATTTGCACCCGCATACACTCTCCCCCACCTACACCTACATCCACCCGCCCCGCTTAATCATTTCTTTTTTTAATTAAATTTTGTTAGCTTTTGGACCAAGTCTCTTCACCAAGAATACGATTGACACAAAGTAACATCCTTTTGTATTCTGATACAGTAGAAAATGAAATTAACTACAAAATACCCATATTTTTGAGTTTTATGCATTAAACAATAAGAGAGATGATAAGATGATCTAAATACTAATAAAGCATCGAAGAATTCAAACATTATGGATAATTGAATTGGAAGGACAGAACAAATTTTAATTCCTTTAACATAAATCTGTAGTATTAAAACCAGAAGGAAGCAGGCACTTTGTTTGATTCAAAAGCTATTGAACACTTTTTAAGCAAATTAATCAAAAGAGATGAAGGGGTAAATCATAGCCAATTATAATTAATACTAGATCAAAAGACAGAATCGAAACATGAAAATACTATACAAAATTAATATTCAAGGAGTTTTTTTATTATAGAAATTTACCCTGCCTTTCCTTGAAGAGGTTCAGGGAATTACAATCATATTTCCCTCTTCATGGGTAGTCGAAAATGGATCTCCCCTTTTCCGTAGGTTCATGACTCTATTCATGGAGTTTTCTATCCCTTTTTCGGGCTGTCTGAGTAGTGGAGAAGAAGGCTAGGTCCGGAGCCCCCTTTCAGCTCTTTTACCTTGTATTTAAAGTCGAGAACTCCCTGAGCTTATAATGATTTATCATGGTCAGGTCGGGGAGGTGTTCCTTCGTCGTGGAGAGGTCTTGGCCTCATCGCTGGTATTGGAAATAACAGTAACGAGTCTGAGTCGAATTTGTTGACTACTTTTGTAATGTGATTAGGACGGGTTCATTGCCATCGTAGTCGGTTGGTCAGATTTTGGCCAATACAGTTAGTCCCTCCGTTCGTCGGGGTCGTGCCTTGCTGACTTCGGCGGACGGATCACGTGTGTGATGTAGTCGGGAGGAGTCAGATTCACATTTTGTTCCTTAGTCGCATTATAAATTTCGAAATTGCCTGGGGCGTCTACCTAGTATTTGTGTACCATCATGACGGTTTCGAAACTAAAGCTTCGGTTGGTAAACGAAATGTCGCTTCGAGCAGAAGTCATAATAGTGTGTGTTTCTGAGAAGTTGAACCGTTTCGCGTCGGGTCAGGCTCTAATGGCTACTATTGGGTTTCGTGCCCAGATAATTTGTTCTCTTACTCTCAGTAATCTTCGATTTTCTCACTTCTTCCGCAAAGTTCTTTCTCCTCTCTCATTGTGAGTTAAAGATGGCAGGAACTTCTTCCCGTGATAATCTCCCAGCTATTCCTCCGGCAGCTGAGAATCCTACTCTGGCAGTCGGAGACACAAAACCGATGGAAAGTGAAGATGTTCCCTCAGTAGAGGAAATTTTATCCCGCCCGGGGGGGGGGGGGGGGAGGACAGTGGTAGATTTCAGTGCCGATGGCGGCGAGGAGTAGGTGGATATTCCTCCCCTTGTAGGGGAGGTCGGGATAACGAATTTACGGGTGCGATGGGGCATTCCCAACTATTTTGAGATGGTACCGGCAGGGAGAGACGACAGGGTCCATATTGGCCGTCCCGGGTTCTGCATGTTCTATGCTTACCCCTTCCTTGTGGGATACACACTCTCACTTTCTATGTTGGTGGTCAACTTCTGCCGCTATTATGAGGTGTGTCCTGCCCAAATCTCTCCTTACCTCCACAAGTTGTTCCTCATATTTATCAAGTATATAGAGCAAGCCGGTCGTGAGGTCACTATGAGACACGTGCTCACCCTATTCGATCCTCAGAAGATTTGCGACACTATGATCCACGCGCGTACCCGAGGGTCAAAAGGTCTGGTGGTCAAGATGGATGATAGGACCAAGCATCGCATTTTTGATAAATTTTTCTATGTGCAGACCGAACACCTCGTGGTGGACCTAATTGGATTTCCTGAAGTGTGGAATTTTGCCCGTAAGTTTCGTCCCAGATTAGTAGAGTATCTGTTTTGTTCTCTTTGTATCTTATCTTGTGCATATTGATATACTTCGATGCTTTGCAGCCGAAAAGCTACCCCCGCTTTCTTTGGAGAGGATTCGAGAATGGTTCAAGGCCGTCCTTCCCCATACAATGGGAGTTCGCACGTGGTCGACGTTTTATGAGAGATTCAGGCGTATGCCCCTCACAGGTGAGATAACGCCATTATTTTTTACCCGTTCTCTCTCATTTGGATTTTACCTTTTGAATATTGTTTATTGTTGCCAGGGAGAGTTCGGAGAGTCAGGGATCCTCAGCTAGCCTTCCGCCGGCTGGCTGCATCTGCTCGCCTCAGCTTGGTGTCCGCTGCCCATCCTTCGTTGAGGGATGCCTCGATCTATTCTACGGCCTTGGATACTTCGACCCAGGCGGTCTCCTAGGACGAGCTCCCCTCTGGTGATATCCGCTTTCATAATGATTCTCCATCGACCGGGGAGGAAGAAGGGTCGTCTAAGAGACAAAGGGTGGGGTTCGAGATGGCGCCTCGACAGTGATCAATTTGGATTCTCCTCCAACGAGCCCAGAGGAAAATACTGTTGCACCGTCTTCCACAAGGGTGAAACGGGTATTTGAAGTTTGTCCTGGCATTCCGAGCCAAGAAAATGCAGTCATTGTGGTGGTTCAGTCAGATGCTCCTGTTGCGGATAACACGGGAACCCATCCCCTAGTGCGGCCATTGTGAATTCAAGCGCAGCGTCTTCATCCGTAGTGGATTGTGTCCCCCCTTGGCATTACTCACTCAGTGGTACATTCGGGGGAGCGACCCGTTTGATCGAGATTCCCTCCGATTTGAACCTTTTGGTGAATGGGGATAACTTGGTGCCGCAGCTCAACCTGCTATGTTCGGTGGCTGAGAATAAGTCCCTGCGGAACATCCCAGATACTGAAGTGAGGGATGAAGTGGTTGTGGTGGGTTTGCGGGTGTGTTCTCTGATTTTCGTTTGCTATTCCTTTGTCAAAAATGTGCATTGATTTAACCGCTTTCTCGTTTTCCCCTTTCTTTCAGACGTACCTGTTGGAGGTGGAGAACATCCGTTAGGCTAATGTTAGGTCGAGAATTTTCTTGCAAATGTTGGGGAAGTATCATCGATATCGCAATAGGTGCCGTGAGTTGCATGAAAGTTGAGGATAAACCCCTGCAACCAAGCTCTGGGAAAGGAATTGGAAAGTAAGGATCGCGAGCTAATGCAGACGATCTGCAACAAGATTAAGCTCGAAGAGCAATTTCGCCTAAAGGAAGCAGAGCTTGAGCTGGGAAAAGGGGTTGCTACCGAATGCGAGCACTTGCATGGTAAGTTGAGGGAGATGCAGTTGGAGATAGATCGGCGTCGGGCCAAGTTCGAGGAGGCGAGCATCAAATGGAGAGGGAAACTTTCTGTGATGAAGGACAGGGTTGCCAATTTGGAGCGCATTGAGAGAGCCTGGTCTAAGGCCTTACCGAAGGAAGCAAATCTGGAAGATACTATTCGCCTACTCCAGACCCAACAGGAAACGGAGAGGGAGACTGCGGCCCTTACGGAGGAAAGGCTAGAGGAGCGGATCAACACACTCGTTCAGGAGGCGGGAACCCTGGCAGAGCACGTTGTGACCTTGGAGGCAGAGAACCAGTAGTTGAGGGCCCAGGCTGGACCATCCCGTGTTTCCGTCCCTCGCCAGACTCAAGAGCTTTGTATTTATGCCGAAGTTCAGCAGAATATATTCAAGAGTTTATTTTAATTAGGTACCGTGATAGTGGCCGCCTATGAGGAGACCCGAATGAAGGCTCGGAAGCTCCTGGTAACTGTAGATATGACTCGGTAATGCCCGAAGCATATGAAGGTGTAGGCAGTGATAATGAGGAGCCCTATGGGGATGATGGTGACAATGGCAGTGATGGTGTCGAGTAAACCAAAAATTGTTCTTTGCTTTCCTTTTCGTTTCATTTGTCGGTTGGCGTTGGTTTGTTTCTTGTTTTTTCCCTTTTCTTTTCCTTGTTACTTTGGATCTGCTTATGTCTCTACTTCGCTTGATTCTCATGCCAGTGGACTTCATGCTCTGTTTTTGGCCTTATTAGCTTGATTTGGCCTGGGCCGGGTGTAAGAGGTGATAACCCGCATTGCTGACTCGATGAATAATAAATTCTCTTTTGCGCTACTTGTCTTGAATTTCAGTTTTCTTTTAGTTGATTTATGATCTTGTCGCGAAATGAGGGCTCATCAGACGAGTCTTGCTTTTGCGTTTTTTGGTGTCGAAGGCTCCCAACCTTAAGGGTGTTTTTTCGAATATTTCGAAGTAACGACCCGTCTTGGTTTCGAGCAAGGTTTGAACTATCGAACTTCGATGGGGAAGGGAATTTCCCTTAAACTCACTTTGATGGCGAAGGCACTTAGCCTCGGTCCCAGTTCGAGCGAGGTTGAACTTATCAAACTTTGATGGCGAAGGAACTTGGCCTTAAACTCAGGTCTAGCTAGGTCGAACTTTGATGGTGAAGGCACTTATTCTTAGACTCAGTTCGAGCGAGGTCGAACATATCAAACTTTGATGGAGAAGGCACTTACCCTGAGTCCCAGTTCGAGGGAGGTCTAACTTTGTTGAAATTTGATGGCGAAGGCACTTAGCCTTAATCTCATTTCGAGCGAGGTCAAACATATCAAACTTTGATGGAGAAGGCACTTAGATTGTGTCCCAATTCGAGCGAGGTCGAACTTATCAAACTTTAATGGCGAAGGCACTTGGACTTAAACTTAGTTTGAGTGAGGTAGAACTTTGATGGCGAAGGCACTTAGCCTTAAACTACGTTCGAGCGAGGTCAAACATATCAAACTTTGATGGCAAAGGCACTTAGCCTGAGTCCCAGTCCCAGCAGGTCGAAATTATCAAACTTTGATGGCGAAGAAACTTGGCCTTAAACTTAGTTCGAGCGAGGTCGAACTTTGATTGCAAAGGTACTTAGCCATAAACTCAATTCGAGCAAGGTTGAACAAAACAGACTTTGATGGAGAAGGCACTTAGCTTGAGTCCCAGTTCGAGCGAGGTCGAACTTATCAAACTTCGATGGCGAAGGCACTTTGCCTTAAAATCAGTTCGAGCCAGCTCGAACTTATCAAAACTTGATGGCTAAGGAACTTAGCCCTAAACTCAGTTCGAGTGAGGTCGAACTTTGTTGAACTTTGATGGCGAAAGCACTTAGCCTTAAACTATGTTCTAGCGAGTTCGAACATATCAAACTTTGATGGTGAAGGCACTTAGCCCGAGTCCCAGTTCGAGCGAGGTCGAACTTATCAAATTTTGACGCTGAAGGCACTTGGCCTCAAACTTAGTTCGAGCAAGGTTGAAGTTTGTTGAACTTTGATGGCAAAGACACTTACCCTTAAACTGAGTTCGAGCATGGTTGAACATATCAAACTTTGATGGCAAAGGCACTTAGCCTAAGTCCTAGTTAGAGCGAGGTCGAACTTATCAAATTTTGATGGCGAAGGCACTTAGCCTTAAACTTAGTTCGAGCGGCGTCGAACTTATCAAACTTTGATGGCGAAGGCACTTAGCCTTAAACTCAGTTCGAGCAACATCGAACTTTGTTTAATTTTGATAACGAAGGCACTTAGCCTTAAATTCAGTTCGAGCGAGGTCGAACTTTTCAAACTTTGAAGGTGAAGGTGTATTTGGAAAAACTGAATTTACATATTAAAGATGACGTGTCATGACATGTGTATTAGTCAAATGGTCAAAGTACATAATCACTCAGAGGCACATGCAACAACAGATACGGGGGAGAAGAAACTTAAAGAGGCCCGAGTCGCTACTCAAATGGCACGAGTCTCGTACCTGTTCGAGTCATTTAAAGCCCGAAGATCAGAAGGAATTAAAGAGATGAACCTAATAACGCAGAAGAGGCCAAATTCAACATTAAATGCCTAAAGCATTAGAGAATTTGTATTTAATATGAATGATTAAGTAACATTTTTATAATGTCATTTATTGCTCGTAATTGCCTCATTAAGACAAAGGCATTACACATTCTCCTAGAATCAACTATAAAAGGAGAAGGTCTCAACATCTGTATGGACATGAAATACAATTGAGATATCACTGAAATACGAAACTATTTATTGCTTTACTATTGCTCTCAAAAATCATTTATTATTTCTATCTCTTGATTATCGGTAACCTGAATTTCTCTTAATTTCTAGCTTTGACCAAAGACTCAGATTTTTTGGTTAAACAAATTGGTTCCATTGCCGGGAATCTGATAATATAATCTTTTTAAGCTACATTTTACTTGTTATCAGGTCAAACAATAACGAAAACATTCAAGAAAATCAAACCGATTAGTTGGATGAAGATCAATGTGATAATCATTCCCCACAAGGCTCTCCACGTAGATCTCGAGAAGGCACTCCTGATGATCGGGAACAATCTGAACATTTTGAAGGGGGAAATGAGGTTTTACAAAAACTAATTGATGCACGGTTTGACAAAGCTTTACAAGATCTGATCAGTCGATTACCTGCAGCACCTCCAACTCCGAATAACAACACATTGGAAAATCCTCGTTCTGGGTTGATTAATTCTAGTAATGGAGCAACCCCCAGTGAATCACAAGAGGGAGAACTATGTAATTTAACTAATTTTCATTTGCAAAATTCAGTATTAACCTTGCAGAAACAACTTAAGGAACAAAATGACCGTATCGAGCAAATCCCTGGAGTTCCGCCTATAATCAAAGGAGTTGATATGGATAAATATTCACAAAAACCTTGGAAACCAAGTGTTGCTCCCCTTCCAATCCATAAAAACTTCAAAATGCTTGACATCCTAAAGTACAACAGCACAACAAACTCACACGATCATGTAACTGCATTCACAACAGGCGTAAAAGGCAACGACTTGACCAAGTAAGAAATTGAATCGGTACTGGTCAAGAAATTTGGAGAAACACTCACCAAGGGTGCATTAACCTGGTATTCTCTCTTACCTGAAAGTTCTATAAATTCTTTTGCTGAGCTTGCAAATTCTTTTATTAAAGCACACTTAGGAGCTCAAAAGCTTGAGAAAAGAATGGAAGATATTTTCAAAATCAAACAAGGGGACTCAGAGTTGCTCAGAGATTTTGTTGATATCCAACGTGAAAGGATGACTTTACTCCATGTACCTGATAATTGGGCTGCAATAGCTTTTGCAAGCAACTTAAATGACAAAAGTTCAGAAGCCACGAGAAGACTTAAAGAAAGCCTTTAAGAGTTCCCTGCAACCACATGGAATAATGTCTATAACAGGTACAGTACGAAGCTGCGAATTGAGGTAGATACCGTTCCCAGTTTCATCATGAAGAAATGAGCAGTTCCAGGAGGTCAGAAACCAAAAAATGATCAGGAAAAAATAGGTACGATCCACATATGGGACCTGCAGGAAAAGACTCATGGTCGAAACAGGATAGTCAACGATATGATCAAAGATCGATAAACAGGGAATCTGGTTCTTCGTCAAAGTTCAGAAATGATCAAAACACTCAGGAGTCCCGTGACGATGAAAGAAATTTAAAGGAAAGATTCGGTGGCTATAATTTCAATGTAAGTACTTCCGAGCTCGTGAATGTTTTTAGAAGTATGGGAGATAAGGCACAGTGGCCAAAGGAGATCCAGTCAAATCCAAACAAGCGCAATCCTGACCATTGGTGCGAGTTTCACAATGATCACGGGCATAAAACGTGAGAATGTAGATTCTTGCAAAGTGAAGTGGACCATCTTTTGAAACAAGTGTACCTCACTGAGTTGTTCAGTGAGAAAGGTAAGCAAGCCTATATGAAAATAGGCAAGAGCCACCAAATCTGCCATCACCCAAGAGAACCGTTAATGTTATAAGTGGGGGAAATGATATTTCTACCATAACATATATGGCTTCAAACAACATTTTTAAAGTAACAATTACACACAGGAAACATGTATGAAAGGTTTTAAAAGACGATAGTATCACTTTCGATGATGCAGATACGGAAGGAGTGTTAACCTCCCACAACGACGCACTGGTAATATCTTTACTTGTACATGACACTAATGTAAAATGAGTTTTGATTGATCCAGGAAGTTCTTTAAATATTATCCTACTAAGGGTATTGCGTGAGATGCAAGCTGAAGACATAATGAAACTGAAGGCGCATACTTTGTCCGGGTTTGACAATTCAAATATAGTAACAAAATGAGAGGTAATTCTAACAACTTTTGTGGACAGTGTTGTTAAAGAAACCAAATTTCAGGTAGTAGACATAGAGATGGCCTACAATATAATCAAGGGGAGACCGTGGATCCATGATATGGATGTTGTCCCATCAACTCTGCATCGAGTCATTAAATTCCCATCTCCATGGGGAATTTTCCAGATACGTGGGGATCAACCCACAGCCAGGAGTATTAACATTGTAACAGCTACAAGCCCCGTAAAGAAGTGCAAACCTTAACTGAGAAAGAACAGATAGATTTAGACTCGAGCTTGACACAATCCAAGAACCAGAAGAGAATGAAAATATCAAAACAACAATTGAAGAACTCGAAGCTGTGATATTATTTGGGCAATGTCCTGAACGGAAGGTTTATATTGGAGCCAATTTAAGCTGAGACATGCGAGGTATGTTAATTGAATTTTTAAAATCTAACGTGGAATGTTTTGCTTGGTCCCATGCTGATATGACAGGGATATCATCGTACGTAATGACTCACAAACTAAATGAAGACCCATCGTTCACACCAATAAAGCAAAAGAAAAGAAAGTAAGGAGCTTTCAAAAATCAGTTGATTCAAGATAAGGTCCAAAAATTGTTAAAACATTGGGTCTATTCGGGAGGTTAAGTATCCTAATTGGTTAGCTAATACAGTTTAAGTACCTTAGAAAAATGGTAAGTGGTGGGTTTGTATGTATTATACAGATCTTAACGAAGCTTGTTCAAAAGATTCTTTCCCTCTACCACATATAGATAAACTAATTGATCCTACTGCAGGACATGAACTACTAAGTTTTTTTTATGCATATTCAGGTTACAACCAAATCAAAATGGATCCAAGTGATGAAGAGAAAACTTCTTTTATCACAGACAGGGGGACTTACTGCTATAAGGTAATGCCCTTTGGTCTAAAAAAGGCTGGTGCAACCTATTAAAGGTTGGCCACTAAAATGTTCCAGGAACATATAGGGAAAATCATGGAAGTACACATAGACGATATGCTCATCAAAACTCAGTATTCTCATGATCATATCTCTCATTTATCTGTTACATTTAAAATTTTGCAAAAATTTAATATGAAACTCAATCTAGAAAAATGTGCATTTAGGGTCGCATCAGGTAGGTTTTTGGGTTTTCTCGTTTCTAACCGTGGCATTGAAGTAAACCGTTCATAGATCAAAGAAATAGATGAAATTCCAGATGTGCTTATAAGTAAAAAGTAGGTTCAAAGACTAACAGGAAGAATTGCAACTTTGGAGAGATTTATTTCCAAGTCTTCAGAAAAATGTTTTAAATTTTTCTCTGCACTCAAAAAGCAAGATCATTTGGAATGGAACGAAGACTGTCAACAAGCACTGATAATTTGAAAGCTTATTTGTCAAATCCACCATTATTGGCAAAACCAAAGGAAGGGAAAAAGTTACTTATCTATTTGGCCGTATCAGAAGTTGCGGTAAGTGCTGTTTTAGTCCGGGAAGACCAAGGTAAAAAATACCCTATCTATTATGTTAGTAAATCTTTATTAGATAGGAAACTCGGTATCCACAACTAGAAGGCTATCACTTGCTTTAATCATGGCATCAAGAAAGTTGAGACCTTACTTTCAAAGTTATCCCATTACTGTAGTAACTGCTTTTCCATTACGAAGTATTTTGCATAAGCATGAATTATCAGGGAGGTTAGCAAAATGTGCCATTGAATAAAGTGAGTACGAAATCACTTATCAACCTAGGACTGCTATAAAATCCTAAGTATTAGTTGATTTTGTGGCTGATTTTAGTCAAGGGAAGCGGAAAAAGAATTACAAGTTTTCAACGATGCAAACTCGGAGACTTGGCTTTTATTTGCTGACGGTTCATCTAATGTAAAAGGTGCAGGCCTAGGGATATTTCTCATACCAACCACAGGTGAAACCATTAGGCAGGCTATAAAATATCATTCTTAACTAACAATGAAGCAGAGTATGAAGCTGTCATTGCAGGTTTAGAATTGGCACGAGAACTCGGCATATCACATATTATAATCAAGAGTGATTTTCAATTTGTGATTAATCAAATGCCGAGGACTTATACAGCTAGGGAAACACTGATGCAAGAATACTTAGAAAAGGTACGAGAACTAATAAAGCAATTTCGAACTTTGAAGGTAATGCAGATCCCAAGAGATGAAAATGTGGAGGCAGATGCTTTAGCTAATCTCGCATCTGCAGCAGACGTAGCAAACGACGCAAATGCTTCAGTCATACATTTACTTGATTCCATTCTCAAACCTAATAAGAATGAGGTAAATATTAATAATTTAACATGGGGTTGGAGAAACGAAATTATTTCCTTTTTGCAGTACGGAACCGTACCTGATGACAAAAGGAAATCTCATGCACTTCGCAAAAAAAGCTACTCGTTACTGTTTACATCAAGGAAATCTTATCGAAAAATATTTGGTGGACCTTTAGCAAGGTGTCTCGGACCTTCCCAAATAGAATACGTAATGAGGGAAATACACGAAGGACATTGCAGGAATCACACAGGAGGAAGGTCGTTGGTAAAGACATTGATTAGGGCATGTTATTACTGGCCTAAGATGGAGGAAGAAACAGAAAGTTATGTAGCTAACTGTGATAAGTGTAAAAGGTATGACAATAATATGCATAGACCGGCTGAGCTGTTACATCCAGTTATAGTACCATAGCCCTTTATGAAATGGGGGGTTGGATATCGTGGGTCCATTACCACAGGCAAAAGGTCAATTAAAGTTTCTACTTGTACTCACTGGTTATTTTACTAAATGGGTAGAAGCAGGAGCATTTAAATAGGTAAGAGAAAACGAAGTTAAGGACTTCATTTGGAGAAACATAATATGCCGCTTTGGTGTACCTAAGGAGATTGTGTGTGATAACAGTCCGCAATTCATAGGAGCAAAAATCATAGAATTTTTTCAATGTTGGCAAATCAAAAGGATAACATCGACACCGTACCATCCGGTAGGTAATGGGCAAGTAGAATCCACGAACAAGGTCATTATCAATAACTTGAAGAAGCGATTACAAGATTCAAAAGGTAACTGGCCTGAAGTATTGCTTGGGGTTTTATGGTCTTATCGTACAACAACAAAATCAAGTATGGGAGAAACACCATTTTCAATGGTTTATGGTGCTGAAGCCTTAATTCCAGTTGAAAAAGGAGAGCCAAGCACACGGTTCGTTCAAACGACGGAGGAATCAATTGATGAAGCGATGCAGGTAAACCTTGACTTACTCGAGGGAAGAAGAGAAGCTGCGTTAGTAAGAATGGCATCACAAAAGCTGGTCATTGAACGATGTTATAACAAGAACGCACGTCTCAGATTCTTTAAAATTGGGGACTTCGTGTTTAAGAAGGTATTTCACTCTACGAAGGCTGCTAATTCAGGAAGCTACGTCCAACATGGGAAGGACCCTATAGAGTTAGTCAAATTGCAGGGAAAGGAGCATACGAGCTCGAGATGATGGATGGGAAAATTCTACCCTCACATTGGAACGTCGTCCACCTGAAGAGATATTACTTCTAAGAGAATACCCACGGTCAGGTATCGCCATCTTAAAATTTATCTTTGAATTATTAAAATTTTACTAGCGATTGTAGATGCTATGAGAAATGCTAACTCGTACTAATTGATGAGTCACGACATGTACGGCAAAATAGAATACTCTAAAATTCTCGGGAAAGGGTTACAATTATTTTGATGGAAACATAAATGGGTTAAGCAGTCTTCATCTATAATCGTACCTCTGAATCCCGTATGTTTTTCCGTTTCAAGAAAAGCACCAAACTAAGAGGAACAAACAAGTTCTCTAGGCTTCATACTTCATCACTCAAACACTTGGGGGACTACATATTATACACATATACGTGTAGGAAAGCAAGGATACAAAAATTGAACAAGATTGAGCAAGGTTTAAACAAAAATCGAGCTATAAAAAAACAAGTGCTGAGAAAAAGTTACAAAGTTTTCAGCAATCACCATAGTATTCTTTCTTGTCAAAACAAATGGAGATATAAGATATTCATCATAATGTTCTTTCCCATTAAAGCAAAGACGAATCTATGTCATCATAAAAACAATGGAGTCACCTCTCAAACCCTTCCTAACATATAAAATAGGGTCATGACTATGTACTGAAAAATGTTATTAAGCCATGAGAATAATCATAAAGCAATTTAACAGGTTAAAAATGCTAAGCTATCCTCTAAGTCCTAAGCAATGAAAAGGCAAGAATAGAATATATAGCAGTAGTGAAAAATTTCTCAGTACAACTAAAAAGACAAAGTAGAAACTTAGTCATCAAAATATTTATACAAGTGCCCATTATGATAACTGGGGACTTTTTCCAAAAATCCTTTAAGTAACTAACTAAGGGATAAAATCACCATTCAAAAAATAAAAATAAAAACAAGTTTAGAAACATAAACTGGCCACTGAGGGGCTGGAACATCAGAAGTTGTATATTAGCTTCGTTTTCAGGAACAACCATAGGCATGGTATCAACTTCTGAATATGCAACAGGTGCGGTGTCAGCTTGACTTGAAGTGATAGGTTCGACGAGGGGAGAAAGAGTCAAGGAAGCTTCAGCTTCTGCAGACTGAGTCATGGAAGTTTCTCCCTCGTGAGCTTGAGCTACAATATTTTCAACTTCAAGAGTCACAGCCATGGCATCTTTGTTTGTAGGCTCTTCAACCACGGGAGCTTCAATTGCTGGAGAAGGAAAGTCAAGTCGCTGCTAAGTCTTTTCAATAGCTTCTAAAACTTTGGTTAATTCTAATTTTAAATCAAAGTTTTCTTGACTGGCCTGAGTTAAAAGATCGCGACGAGAGTTCAGAAAGTCCAACTCACTTCCAAGTCCAACTTATCTCCGAGAAGTTCATAATCTTTCTCCCACACAATAAACTCCTTCATTAGCTCTTTGTTTCCAGCTAAGGTTGAACCAAAAGAAGTTCGAAGGGAGGCATGAGAACTCTCTAAAGCACGTACTTTATCAGAAGAGATTCCTAAATCAACTTGAGCTTGAGTCAATATTTGTACCAATTCTCTGGCATATTCTTCTTTTTTGCTCAAAAGTGCACAAAGTTTTGATCTCTTCACTTGACTTTGACAGCTGCTCCGAAAAGAAACATTCAAGGCGCTCCTTATCCTTCTCAGCTTAGCTTGAAGAAGCCTTGGCAACCGCTGATTCAGAGGTCAGTGCTCGCTTTTGCTGCTCCAGGGTATCTCTACTCTCTTGCAGTTCTTCTATAGTTCCTTAAGCATTTTCACACTGCTCCTTCCAATTAGCTGCTTCTAGCCAGGCTCCCTTAGCTACCCTCTCAGCCTCGAGGATAGACTTTTCAGACTCACGAGCCTTCTTTTCTAGAAGGGAAATTCTTCCCATCAATTTTGTGTCAATAAGGTTAGCCTACAATTATAAAACATGAAAGTAAGAATCTAGAAGTAAAAAAAACTTGTAAGTAAATAAAGGAAAAATACCTTTAAAGTACAATGAACTATATCAGCCATTAAGGTTAGTAGTTTCGGCTGTTCATCTTCTCCTTTTCAATATCTCCAATCAAAGGCTCGAGCCAAACATCTGCTCAGCCAGATTTCCTTAGAAGACTGTTATTAGCAGGAACTTCGATTGTCACGCTCCTCATAGCCATACTTCTACTAGTGGAACCCTCCTCTGTATGTTGAATTGAGTAAGGGGACCTATGGAAGGAGGAGCGGTAGAAGAAGTAAAAATAACAGGAGTCGAAGTTGGAGCAGTAGAAAGAGGTAAGGGAGCATGAGCAGATAAAGTGGGGAAAGAGTCACTTTTAGGTAAGGGAGGAGTAGAAGGAACAGGAAACAAGGAAAGAGGAGGTTTATACAAAACCGGACCTATCTCACCACTTTTGAAACCACTAATGAAAAGACGTTCAATGGACTCATCATCAGAAAGAAGGTAAACAGGTTTGCTAAGAGGAGCACGGGCAGGAGAAACTTCATCCTCATCTTCAGAAATGATGCGTCTCCTAGATCATGGCCTAGCTACCAAAGAACCGTCTTCATCATCATCTTCCTCGGAATCCTCTTCAACAACTTTCCTTTTTGACAACGTAGCTTGAGTTATCTTCAAAGAGAGTGGAGTTCCAGAAGAGGCTCGAATAGCGATAGCCAATTCAGCTGTCATTCCTCGAATAGCAAATCCTGACAAGAAAAGGGTAAAAAGTTAAAAGAAGAAGAGAAAGAATTTAACATACAGAAAAGCAGAAGAAATACATACCGTGAGTTTTCACTTTCCAACCATATAGATTGGAAATGGACTTTCAGGTTCTTGCCTCCATAGGCATGGCTTTCAAAATTGCATCTACCCAACCACAGAAATAAGAAACGGGTTCCACGTCTCCCATGGTTTCTACAAAAAAGCAAAATTGAATGAAATTAGAGGAGGAGTTAAAATTCTCAAAAATAGGCACGGTAAAGAAGAAAGACCTACGTACAAGGTTATAATTTTCAGGAAAGGGAATATTTGTTTCACCCACCAAACTAACTGTGGGTGAAGCAACATAATGGGTGTACCATCCAAGATCTTTGTCATCTTTAAGGCTTACTAAGACCCTTTTGCTTCTTGCAGTTAAGGTAAAAACACCATTGCGAAAAAGCTTGGGGTGGTAAAGATGAATAAGATGAGGAAAGGTAAAGTCAACATCTTCTTTGACAGACAAATGCCTTAAACAAGCTATTGCTGTCCATACGAGTGGGCCAATTTGTCCTAAACAAACATTTAATAATAGTATAAATCAAGTATTACTGAGTCTATAGCAGGAATAAATCCCAAAGTGAAGGAATAAGTATAAACAAAAGAAAATCCAGTCCTCTAAGAAGATATTCTTTCGTTTGGATTAGGGATTACTATATGACGGTTAATTCTCCAGTGGCAATCTTTTCGAACAATTGAGATCAAAGGTTCAGTATAGAGAGGGATAAGTGTCAGCTCTATCTTAATTAACAATCCATTGACGAAGATATTCTCTATCATGCCCAAAATATAGACCATTAGGCAATATCTCCTCAACTAAAGGTTCTTGAAGAGGCTCTAAAGTTTCTTTGCCTTTAGAAGAGGATTTCCGAGTGAAAGAACCTCTCGAAACAATGCCGGAACTAGAATAAGGTGTAATGGAACCAGAACTACCACAGCGAATAGGCCCTAGGATACGAAGTCTGCCTCCTCTACCCCTTCTATGTCTAACATGGGCATTGGGGAAGTTATCCAAAATTGGAATTTTTCTAGGGTTAGGGTTTGAAGATAATATGGTGGAAAAAGATGAATTAAGGAAGAAATGAGAATAAGTAAAGAGTAAAGTACTTAATAAGATTTATGAGAAGAAGACAAGAGAAAAAGGGTTGAATTTGTATATAATAGCAACCGTCAAAGGCCAAGAAGTGTAATGATGGAAAGTCTATAATAAAGGCAACTATCTCATCGTGAATAATGAAGTTGGAAGCCTTGAAAAAAGGTTGCAAAATTGCAGGGCCAATAGGAAATAACACGTGTGCAGTGGCACTAAATGGAAAAGACAATTGAAGCTTCAATATTGTCATAACATTGATTATAGCAAAAATTTTCTTTTTAATGAAGATCCACTTCCCAATTATTTAATTGATAAATAAATGAAAAGTGGGGGACCATTTGTATTGGAAAAAAGCTGAATTTACATATTGAATATGATGTCATGACACGTGTATTGGTCAAATGGTCAAAGTACGATAATTAGTCAAGAGGCACGGGCAACAACAGATACGGGGGGGGGGGGGGGAGGGGGGAAGAAGAAACTTAAAGAGGCACGAGTCGCTACTTAAATGACACAAGTCTCGTACCTGTTCGAGTCATTTAAAGCCCGAAGATCAAAAGGAATTAAAGAGATGAACGTGATAATGCAGAATAGGCCAAATTCATCTTTAAATGCCAAATACGATAGAGAATTTGTATTTAATATGAATGATTGAGTAACTTTTCTTTTAATGTTATTTATTGCTCATAATTACCTCATTAAGACAAAGGCATTACACATTCTCCTAGAATCAACTATAAAAGGAGGTCTCAGCATCTGTAAGGACACGAAATACTATTGAGATATCACTGAAATACAAAACTATTTATTGCTTTACTATTGCTCTCAAAAATCTTTTATTATTTCTGTCTCTTGATTATCAGTAATATGAATTTCTCTTAATTTCTATCTTTGATGAATGACTCAGATCTTTTGTTAAACACAAGGCAGTTAGCCTTAAACACAATTTGAGCGAGCTCGAACTTATCAAACTTTGATGGCGAAGGCACTTAGACTTACACTTTGTTTGAGCGAGATCAAACTTTGTTGAAATTTAATAACGAGGGCACTTAGCCTTAAGCTCAGTTCGATCGAGGTCGAACATATCAAACTTTGATGATGAAGGCACTTAGCCTGAGTTCCAGTTCGAGCGAGGTCGAACTTATCAAACTTTGATGGCAAAGGTACAGCCTTAAACTCAATTTGATGGTGAAGGCACTTAGCCTGAGTTCTAGTTCGAGCGAGTTCGAGCTTATCAAACTTCGATGGCGAAGGCATTTTGCCATAAACTCTGTTCAAGCTAGGTCGAACTTATCAAACTTTGATGGCGAAGGCACTTGGCCTTAAACTCAGTTCCAGCGAGGTCGAACTTATCAAACTTTGATGGTGAAGGCACTTAGCCTTGTCCTGTTGCTTACATTGATGGTTCAATGTCGCGCGCGTTAAGCGTCAAGACTACGTTTTGACCTGTGGTCTTGTGTTGTATGTGTGTTATAGTTGTTTTCCTAACCTTGGTATTCGGGTTGTTTCAAGGTGATTTTCAATTCCCTGTTTGAAACACCCATGAATCGGTTTTGGGCCCGACACAATATGGAGGATGAGCAGAGGATGCTTCATACTTTTGCCCGATGATTAAAAAGGGAAGAGGGGAGGATGGATTGCATCACTTATCACCTCTTTCACGTTGGATTTCGAGTTGGATTTCCTTTTTTGGTGTTTCTTTGGCTTCGATCCAGGAAGAACTAAGTAATTTCTATATAAAATCCATACAGACGGCGCCAAATTGTTTGACTCAAAAGTTATTGAACACTTTTAAGCACATCAATCAAAGGAGATGAAAGGGTAAATCATAACCAATCATAATTAATACTGGATCAAAAAATAAAATCGAAACATGAAAATATTGGACATAATTAATATTCAAGGAGTTTTATTGTTTATAGAAATTTACCATGCCTCTCCTTGAAGAGGTTCATAGAATTCCTCTTCATGGGTAGTCGAAAATGGTTCTCCCCATTCCCGTAGGTTCAGGACTCTATTCATAGAGTTTCGCTATCCCTTTTTTTGGGATGTCTGAGCAGTGGAGAAGAAGGCTAGGGCCAGAGCCCCCTTTCAGATCTTTTACCTTGTATTTATAGTCGAGAACTCCCTCTTCTTATAAGGATTTATCATGATCACGTCGGGGAGGTGTTCCTTCGTCGTGGAGAGGACTTGGCCTCGTTGCTAGAATTGGAAATAACAATAACGAGTCGGAGTCAAATTTATTGACTACTTTCTTAAGGTGATTTGGACGGGGTCATTGCCGTAAGGTAAGGTAATTTGAAAGAAAACATATATTTTTGAAAATACTTTACAAAAACGGATTTGCTGGTAATTTTATGTGACTCAAATTAATCGAGGTTTCTAAGTTGATATCATATACCAAATAGAAAATGCAATAACTATAATAATATAACCAGTGTAATCTCACAAGTAGCATCTGGGGAGGGTAGAGAACATGCAACTTTATCCCTACCATGTTCAGGCAGAGAGATTGTATCTGGTAGACCCTCAGTTCAAATCAAGCACGCATAATGTCATGGGAGGCTTTCCAGCCATGGCCCATGACCCCTTGGGCGCGCCTCGTGGCGACTTAGCAAGCCTCCCAATGCACAACGCCACGGACGGCCCCGTGGTCTTGGCCCCGCCAAGTGACAAGCGCATAGGTGCCTCTATCTCCCCACCGGTATCCCTCGCCAGCGCCCATCCGGAGGCAGATGCCAACAGCGCCGTGTGCAGACAACGGCGCACGCACAGAACGTGATGCCAAAGACAGTGCTGCTACTAACGGACCTATTTCTGCCTTGTAAAAAGCTAAGTCCTTTTTATTGTAAATATAGAGTAGTTTTATTTCATGTACTTCCACTATGTTTCTCTAGCTTAGTCAAGTCTAGTCTTGTAGTTTCGATTTATTTTTTTTATGCATTATTAGTGGGGATCAAGCAATCAAACTTTCTAGCAAGCAAGCAATTCTCTATACAAGTGTCTCTCCCCCTCGACACCGTGTTGCTTTTCTGTAATAACTTTCATCAATGCAATCAAGCTTTCTTTCTTTCTCAATTCTCTTTTCTGTTCTCCCAATTTCTCTTGACATAGGTTTTTTCGTACGACACTGATAATCTAGTCTAGCGTACGGAGGGGACCTCAGTTGGCAGACAGTAACTGCACTAACATTAGTTTCTTATTACGTTGCTCTTCCAAAGAATCTCAGGAAGGCGCCGCGTAACAGTTCATATCAGAGCCTGGTCTCGACATCGGACGAAGGAATGCATATTCATTACCACCATTTCTGACCATGGTGAATTATGGGGACCACATTGCAGCCCTTGAACAGACGGTTGATGGATTACCCCCTTCATGGATACAATGCCTGAAATAAGAACCAGCATAGGGCAAAGGTTGGACGACCCACAGGGTGCTCCAGGCCGAAGTTGATATAGAAAACATCATTCGTGACTCAGAGGGAGACAGGCAAACAGCAGCCACAGAGGCAGCCAAAATTTTTGGCAAATTCTAGGAACTCCAATAGGAGCGTGTCGAGGATTTAGCTTACATGGAACAAAAGGCAGACAGGGTGACTGCCATGCAACAAACTGTTAATGACTTGATAGACAAGCTCAATATTATCAATACTTCTTTACAGGGCCTACTTCGAGGAGGTGGAAACCAAATCGGGGGCGCTGTGAGCCCTGCTTCCACGACACAAAACTTAAAATTCCTAAGCCAAAGCCATACAATGGAGCTAGGAATGCCAAGGAAGTGGAAAACTTCATCTTTAACATTGAACAGTACTTCAATGTTGTTGAGGGCCTAGAAGAAGCTAAAAAGGTAGCAACTTCTTCCATTATCTTCAGGGTGATGCTAAACTCTGGTGGCGGGTGAAGTACGAAGCCATCAGGGCCGATGAAGATGCTCTCGAGACATGGGCAGAACTGAAGACAGCCATACGCTTACAGTTCTTCCCCGAAAATGTGGAATACAATACAAGGAGAAAGCTACGGGAACTCCACCATATCAAATCAGTGCGGGACTACGTGCGAGAATTCTCCGCGCACATGCTAAACATACGTGACATGGGGGACAAAGACAAGCTTGAACGGTTGAAACCTTATGCGCGTATGGAACTGCAAAGACAAAAGGGTAGATACCCTACCCAAGGCGATCCAAGCAGCTGAATGCCTTGGGGACTATTAGGTGAAAGCTCGGAAGGATAGACCTCAGCCGCCTGCCCGATTGGGATTCAAAGGGGTCCATCCTAGCAATGGTGTCCCTAGCAGAAGTGGGGGAGATCAGAGTGCAACTAAATCTAAGGCTCCCTCCTCTGGCAGCAATACTGCTGCGTCAAACAACAATGACCGGGAGAAAAGGTCACCTTCAGGATACCATCATTGTGGCGGACCACATTAGAACAATGAATGCCCACATGCACAGATGAACGCCCATCAAGCTCTTGATGATTAGACTGATGACGACTTAGACGATACCGATCAGACCGAACCACTAGGTGCCTTCAATGAAATTATTGGCTCTATTTATTAGGCATTAGCGGAGACCGGTGATGGTATCCATAAGAAGAAGGACCCATGTCCAATTAACAAGAAAAGGACAAAGAAGGAAGATGAAAGGACTCCTCTTAACCAAGAGAGGACCTTAATATTCATCGAGATGAAGGTGAATGGCAAGCCCATTCGGACGATGATAGACACGGGTGCTACCCACAACTACTTACCTGGACTCAGGAGGAGCGCGTTGGTCTAGTTGTAAGAAAAGGTAAAGGTCGTGTCAAGGCTAATAACTCACATACTCAACCAGTGGATGGAATAGCCAAAGAGGTAACGATGAAGCTTGGCCCTTATGAAGAAAAATTAAACCTATGAGTGGTGATCATAGATGACTTCGAGTTGATGGTTGGGTTGGAATTCCTAAGGCAAACGAACACCATGCCCATCCAGACATGCTACTGATAATGGGAACAAATAGAGCCAAGCCCTGCATTATCCCGTGCATGCCATGAAGATGTCCGTTGAGAACATCTCGGCCTTGTAATTAAAGAAGGGGATCAAAAGACATGAACCTACGTTCCCGGAAACCCTCTGCATTGAAGATATAGAACGCTTCTCAGGTCCCATTCCTGAACCCATGAAGGAGTTATTAATGGAGTTTGAAGACGTCATGCCACAAGACATGCCAAAGCAGATCCAGCCTAGGCGCACTGAGGACCATGAAATTGAGTTGTTACTGGGCGCGAAGCCACCCGCCGGGGCACCTAATAGAATGTCACAACCCGAAATCACCACGCTTTGAAGACCATTGAAGGGAATGCTAGATACAGGGATCATTGTGCCCTCCAAGTCCCCATATGGGTCCCCTGTTCTATTCCAAAAGAAACATCATGGCAACTTGCGAATCAATGTGGATTATCGGGCACTAAACAAAATCCCAGTGAAGAAAAAATACCCTATTCCTCTAATGGTAGACTTGTTTGATAGACTGGGTGGTGCGACGGTGTTCACCAAGATAGCCCTGAAGACAGGTTATTGGCAAGTTCAGATTGCAGAGGGTGATGAACACAAGACGACTTGTGTGACAAGATATGGGTTGTACGACTTCCTGGTTATGTCATTCGGCTTGAATAACGCCCCAGCTACATTTTGCATCCTGATGAACCAAGTCTTCCGAGAGTACATTGACGAATTCATGGTGGTCTACTTGGATGACATTGTGGTATATAGCCAAACATTGGAAGAACACCCAGTGCACTTGCGGAAGGTCCTAGCTCGATTGCACGAGCATGAACTATAAGTGAAGCTATCCAAGTTCTCCTTTGCTCAAAAGCAAATTGACTTCCTCAGACATGTCATCGAGGAAGGGCTAATCAAGATGGACCAACAGAAGATTCAGGCAATCACGGATTAGCCGACGCCTAAGGATATCCACGCCTTGAGGGCATTCATTTGCCTATGCAGAGGCCTTCAACGCAGTGAAGAACTACTCCCTCATGGCAGTGCCATTGATAAAACTCCTTGAGAAGGTCACACCCTGGGATTGGGGACCTAGGTGAGCAGAGGCCTTCAACGCATTAAAAACAGATATGTCTAATATCCTCATCTTGGCCCTCCCTGATCTGGCCAAGCCATTCGAGGTACAAATGGATGCATCTGACTATGCCCTCAGCGGAGTCTTGCTACAAGAAGAACATTCTATAGCGTACCAGAGCCGAAAGTTGAAGGATGAAGAGAACGCTATGCCGCCCATGAAAAAAAATTATTGGTTGTTGTCCACTGCTTGCGCCTTTGGAGGCACTATCTGCTGGGGACCCTGATTGTAGTTTAGACAGGCAATACAATTGTTAGCCATTCGATGACCCAGCCGAAGTTGAATGGTCGACAGGCCAGGTGGCAGGAACTCCTAGTTGAATTCCACTTCAACCTGGATTACCGAAGTGGGAAGACCAATTATGTTGCTAATGCACTCAGTCGGAGATTTGATCTAGTGCTGCACTGTGGTCCGGGCCTGAACCGGACCGGACCAAGCCTGAACCGGACCGGGCCCGCGGTCCTGGCGGGCCTAATGGTCATGGTGGGCCGGTTCAGGTGGTCCTGGGCCTAGTGTTACTATTAGGCTCGTGACGGGCTGGTCCGCATTCATTAGCCCGTGAGCCCGGGACTGTTAGGCCCGGGACGGTCAGCCAGGCCTGGGCCGGTCCTGGCGGGTCTAAACGGGCCCAAAGTGCTATATTTCAAAAAATAAATTTGGTTTTATAAATCACCTACGGACATATTTTAAAATGTAGCCATTTGGGCTACTATTTGACCGTTTGGAAGTTTAAAAAATGGCCATTTGGCCCCCAAACTTTAATTTAACCCCAAACTTTATATAATTACACTTTTACCCATTTTTCAACTATAAATACCCCCTCATGCTTTCATTTTTATTCACCAATTAATCAATATCTCTCAATCTATCTTAATCTTTCTACTACAATTGCTTAATTTATTGTTGAAAATTCATGAAAATTTGTGAAGTTGTTGAATTGAAGTTTTCAAGTGTTCAACGATTTTCAATTTTCAAGCATTTGTTTGGCAATCCGGTAAATTTGTTTCAACTCTTACGTTTTAATAATATATTTTTGTATGGTTTAGTTTGCACAATTATAATTATTATGGCATTTTCTTTGAAAAAAATGTTTGGTAAAGGAAAAGGTAAAACCGGTGAAAGTAGTGGCCATAATACTACCCTTCCCCCCGGTTCCCCGACCTAGAAAAGATATGCAAGTTAAAAGTAGTTGCCAACCTAGACGTCCTCCTCCTCCTCCCATAATGCTTGATAGTGATCACCCTTGTTTTCAATTTACCGATAGTGAATTTCTACATGATGTTGCAGTAGGTGATAGATTAGATGATGAAATTATGAATGCTCTTTATCCTAATGAACCTATCTTAGAGGAAAATGAGGATGATGATGATGATGAAACCCAAGCACCAAATTTAGATGATACACCTACTAGTCCTGTTAATAACTCAAGTAATGCACCGGACGAACCACCTGTAGAAACTCCAACTTTTAATAGACAACCTGCTAAACGTCAAGAAACATCATTAGTTTAGAAATTTTTTACTCAAGTAAGAGAACTAAATAAGGCTAAGTGTAAAACTTGTGGGAAATTACTGGTTCATAAATTTAATGAAGAGCGTAGCGGCACGAATAGTTTGACTAGGCACATAAAACACACCCTACAGATAAGGCTAGATTTTTGCAAATGCAAGTGCAGCAAGAGGGGACAAGTATAGATTCTGCGGTTAACCCTAGTACAGGTTCAAATCTAGTTCAACCAGGAATTAACATTGTCACCGTAGGTATTTTATATTACGATCCAAATAGAAATCGTGAAGAATTAGCAAAGATGATTACTGTTATGTGCTTACCTTATACTTTTACTTCTAATCCTAACAGGGTTTATTATATTAGAAGAGTTTTTAATCCTACTTATAAAGGTTGGCCTCACGCAACAGTTAAGGCCGATATAAATTCAAACATGAATATGAACAATATTTGCGCTATTTATTTACTCATATACCTAATTGAATTTCTATTACTACTGATATTGTTAGAAGTGGTAATGATTGTGATTATCTAACTATTACAAGTCATTAGATAGATGAGGACTAGACAATGCAAAAACGTATAGTTGCGTATAGAATAATTAATTCACGTCACACAGGTAAGTTTATAGCTAACACTGTTTCAGATATTTGTAGATATTTTTGCTTTAGCGATAAAATAAAGGTATTTTCTATGGATAATGCTTCTAGTAACACTAGAGATATAGGCATGCTTACATAACACTAAATCCTGCATTTACTAATATTTTCCATGTTAGATGTATTTGTCATATTTATCATTTAATTGTCGGTGATGGTATGCGAATTTTATACATAAAAATTGGAAAGGTTCGAATGGCTCTTAATTAGCTATTTTATTCAAGCCGTAGAACTAGACTTAGAGAGTATTTTAAAAAATGTGATGAATATGGCCTTAGAGAAAGAAAGGTTCCTAAACCTTGCCCGACTAGATGGAATTGTATGTACAAAAGTTTAGTGGTTGCATATGAATATAGAAACCCAATTAATGCAACGTTTAATTCTCGGGTAGGTGGTGAGGATGATGATGAAATGCTTACTACCCAAGATTAGACGAATGTTAAAATTCTTTTAGATTTTTTAGAACATTTTCAAGTTGCTACAAATGCATTTTCTGGGCAATATTATCCTACTATTTCAAACTGTTTAGTTTATATTGCCGCACTAGCTGATTTGTTTGTTGAATTTGGCGAGGTGAGGATATTCATAAACTTGCTATAAATGAAATGAAACAAAAATTTAAAAAATATTATTTTCCTACTCCTCTTATTTTTGGTGTTGCTGCAATGTTAAATCCTACAATGAAATTGGGAGGTCCTCATTTTTGGTATTCAAATATTTATAAGGCTTTAGATCTTTCAAACGAGGAAGTTGATACACTTGCAGATGCAAAAGCATCAATTAAAATTAATGCTCAAACAGTTTATAATGCTTATCAACTCGCCTTAGAGCATGCTAGGCCAAATATTCCAACCCCTACTTCATCTAGCTCACAATAGTCTAAAAGAGTTGCGGGCTTAACAACTCTTAAATCTTGGACGAAGTTCTGGGGTTCTCAAGGTGATAGTTATGATGAAACTTCACATCTAAATGAGCTTCAAGTTTATTTGTCTCAGGGACTTGAATAGGAGAATCCAGACGACTCTTTTAATCTTTTGGAATGGTGGAAGGCAAGGGAAAAAACATTTTTCGGTTCTTGTAAGGATGGCTCGGGATATTTTATCAATTCAAGCTTCAACTGTTGCAGCAGAGAGCGCTTTCAGTCAAGCAAGACTGCAAATAGCTGATCATAGAGCGTCGATGAGGGATAGCTTGGAAAATCGGTACTTTTTAGAGATTGGATCAGCGCGGAAAGAATAAACTTTGGAATTGCAGAATCATAACTGGCGATAGATGAAGCTTATGAAGAAATGATATAGGAACCTGCGGAGGATTCGGCTTCGCCCGTAAGTAGTGATGAACAAGCTTCTTTTCCACCACCACAAACAACCTCCTCCCAACCTTGACGGATTTATGAGATTTGTTAAAGATACAATGTAAATTATGATGTAACTTGTACTTTGGCACATCTTCTTTTAGCTTTTTTTTCTTTAATGGTGGTATTAGTACTTTGTTGTGCTCATTCCATTGGGGGAAGGAAGACTAAGAAAGATATTCCATTTTTGGTAATTAAAATTATAAGACATACCCTTGAATATCTTTTTTCTCAATTTTTCTTTGTCTTTACTTCGAATTATTTACAAGCTATAATATATATATATATATATATATATATATATATATATATATATATATATATATATATATATATATATATATAGCATACAATATAGTACAAGAAAATATATACGAGAATATATATACATAACATACAACCTAAACTACAAGAAAATATATAAGTAATAACACTTATACATAAGATACAATATATATAAGAGAGTATATATACAAATAGATACAATATATATACTACAACAAAATATATAACTATATAAGTTATAATATATATATATATATATATATATATATATATATATATATATATATATATATATATATATATATATATATATATATATATATATATATATATACACATAAGACACAATATATATACTACAAGAAAATATATAAGAAAATATATAAGAAAATATATAAGAAAATATATATACATAACATACAATATATACTACAAGAAATATATAAGGGTATATATATATATATATATATATATATATATATATATATATATATATATATATATATATATATATATATATATATATATATATATATATATATATATATATATATACATAACATACAATATATACTAATTACTACAATACAATATACAATGAAATATATATAATATATACTATTCTAATAACTAGCATACTATATAAATATATTCTATACTAGTATATTATACTATACTAATAACTATTATACAAGATATTGCCTAAAACAAAAAAAATTACAAAAAAGCCCGTCAGGCCCACGAAGCCCCGCCCGCTAAGCCCATGACCACATGGGCTTAGGCCCGTCACGGGCTGGTCTCACCCATTGAGCCCACGAAGCTCGGGACCGCCAAGCCCGGGACCGCCATAGCCCAAGCCCACAAAGCCCTGGCCCACGAAGCCCGTTTAGGCCCGGGACAAAATACAGCACTAATCTGATCTAGCATCTGTGTTCCTGCTCTCCACCCTAAGGGGAGCGAAGTAGCCATCTCCATCAAGGACCAGATATAGGATATACTCATCAAGGATCCTAATGCACAACATTTGGTTGATTTAGTTGGACAGGCCAAGACTCATCAGTTCTACATGGAAGATGATTTTTTGAAAGTGAAAGGGAACCGACTTTATGTTCCTAAAAGAGGAGATCTATGAAATACTCTTCTGCCAGAATGTCATGATACTCTGTGGGTCGGCTATCTCGATGCGGAACACACCATGGCGTCGCTTCGCCGTGAAGACGTGTCTAGTATGGTAGAAGAACAAGTGAGACCGCTTGGCACAAGTGGCACTCTTGGAACCACTAGCTATCCCAAAGAGACCTTGGGAAAGCGTTTCCCTGGATTTCATCACTGGATTACCCAAGGTCGGAGATCTCACAACTATCTTAGTTGTGGTAGATCGGTTTTCCAAGTATGATACCTTTGTTGCCGCCCCACAATATTTATAAACAGAAGATACAACTCGAATCTTCTCCTCTCAAGTCGTCAAATATTGGGGCCTGCCCAAAGATATTGTTAGTGATCGTGACTCACGCTTCATTAGCAACTTTTGGACCCAACTCTTTAAGTGCCTTGAGTCAAAATTGAGTCACAACTCAAGTTTTCATCTGCAATCTGATGCCAGATAGAGCGATTCAATGGTATGTTGGAGGAATATCTCCGCCACTTTATAACCGGATCACAGAAGAATTGGGTGAAGCTTCTGGATGCTACTCAACTGTATTTCAATTCACAAAAGAGCTCTAGTACAAACAAAAGCTCTTTTGAAATTGTTATCGGACAACAACCGCTACTCCCACATACAGTTAATGCACCAAACATGTCTAAATCTCCCCGAGCTGCTAGCTTCTCAAAAGAGTGGATGCAAAATTTGGAGATAGTGCAGAGCCATCTTGTCAAAGCTCATAAGCTGATGAAGAGGCATGCTGATCAAAATCTTCGCTTTGTTGAATACCAAGTAGGAGGCAAAGTGATATCATAATTCCAAAGCGGTACTTATTTGCGGGGGTCCATAACCCTCGCCTATTGCAAAAATACATTGGACCCTTGTCCATTAAAAGGCGCATTGGGAAAGTTGCATACCGGGTGGATACCCCAGCTTGGTGGAAAATTCATCACGTCTTCCATGTCAGCCTCCTGAAACCTTTTCGGGAAGACACAGAGGATCCTTTACGGAGCCAACTGACAATACCCAGTATTCGAGCTCCCAATTTAGCTGGGAAAAGGCGTATTGAAGCTATCCTTGATGATAGAGTGATTCATGCCTCAAGGAAAGATCACTAAGAGTTCTTGGTGAAATGGCAAGGTTGTGATACAGAGGATAATACTTGGGAGAGGGGAACAAACCTCAAAGCCTAAAAGAGCCTAATTGAGGATTATCTTGCAATTAAGGCGCCGAGGACGTCAGCAACTCAGGTGAGGGGGGGGGGGAATTTCATGGGCGGCTTTGCAGCCATGCCCTATGACGCCTTGGGCGCGCCCCGTGGCGTCCTCGCAAACCTCCCAAGGCCTAGCGCCACGGACGTCCTCGTGGTCTTGGCCACGGCAAGTGACAAGCGCCCAGGTTCCCTTATCGCTCCATCGATGTCCCTCGCCAGTGCCCAGACGCAGGCAGATGCCAACAGCGCCATGCGCACAGACAACGCCGCACGCGCAGACCGTGATGCCAAAGACAATGCTGCTGACTACGGACATGTTTCTACCTTATAGAAAGCTAAGTCCTTTTCATTGTGAATATAGAGTAGTTTTATTTCATGTACTTCCATTATGTTTCTCTAGCTTAGTCAAGTCTAGTCTTGTAACTTTAGTTTATTTCTTTAAGCATTATTAGGGGGGAACAAGCAATCAAACTTTCTAACAAGCAAGATATTCTCTGTACTGGTGTCTCTTCCCCTCGACACCGTATTGCTTTCTCTAGTATCTTTCATTAAAGCAATCAAGCTTTCTTTCATTCTCAATTCTCTCAATTGCTCTTGACATTGGTTTTTCCGTACGACATTGACACTCTAGTTTAGCGTACGGAGAGGACCTCAGTTGACGGACAGTAACTGCACTAACATCAATTGCTTAGCCTTACGTCGCACTTCGAAAAAATCTCAGAAAGGCGTCGCGTAACAATAATCATAACAATGCAAAGAAAAGATATACAAAATAACATAAGTGAGAGTAATAAGAATAACAAGATAATAGTAAAATCAAAGCACAAAATCTTTAAAGAGTAGTAAAAATCTCTGACATATGTAAATACGAGAATAACACTGCTACTATCGGGATGAAAACAAAAAAAAAGAATAAAAAAGAAAGGGCTATCACTAGCGACCAAGAGTTACTCCGGCACTTGGAAGGTTCCTTCTGAATTATGTACAAAAGGTGAGACAAGTTATTACTAATAGGTTTAAACATCATTTAGCCATAAATAGACCTACATATATTTTTATATTTTGATAGTTCCTTGTATCTCTTTCCTCTCTTAATATGAAATCAAACTTTAATGTTTATCTCCATTGCTGTGGGAAGAAATTAAGGACGAAATATAACTAGAAAAATTGATATTGTATATATTACATACAATTTTTTCAGCTATTAAATATAAATAATTTCGGACGCGAGCTAAAATTATCGCTTCGCCATTATAATTTAGTTTGTTCTCGGCTTCAGCCCTTAATTAAAAAATTAGTTCTCGTCTCCAGTTATATTTTTGCACTAAATGGTTCGATTAAGTTCTTATGAGATGGAAAAAAAATTCTGCAAAATAGTCATGTGTGTAGTAGTAATATACTTATGCAATATTTCTTTACAACATGTACCCGTGTTTCTCTTTGAAGGGTTACAATATTCTCTAATTATATTTATGGTTTTAGTAAGATTGTACATGTTGACTGTGGTCAACCACATTTAAGGAAAACTGTACATAGCGATTGTGATAAGACTTACGAGAATATTCAAGATTGACATAAATCAGAAGTCTTATTCTTTATATTTCCTCGGTATAGATAAATATCTTTTATATAAAGTAGTCATAAATTCGATATGGTATTGTTGGTTATTTTGATTCGTTCGAGCACCATATGGCGTCGGTACCTTATTTTATTCTTTCATCTTGCCTTCCTTATTATATAAGTTTATTTTATTATTTTTATATAATAATTCTACCTTATACCTTACTTTTCTTTATAATATTGCAAATTTATTCTTAATATTATTGGTATATGATATTATGAAACGACGACAAACAATATAATTTATCCAAATATTGTACACATCAAAATAATACAGTACAATACAATATAGTAAGATATATTATGAATGATGCATAACAATTGTTTAGCCGTAAAACGGTATAGTTGAACTTTTAGTGAGGTTTATAGACAAGCGAACTGATTTGATCCAAAAATAATAATGAAATATAGCAAAAAACAAGATAAACGACTGAATTAAAGAAGATAACGAGCCTGACTCTGAATTCGATCTTTCCTAAGAGATGAAATGGAAGTAATGATAAAACTATTAAATTGAGCGTGAAATAGTGAAGTACAACTTTGTGCGCAAAATGTTTTTGTCCTACAATGATTGTTAACCCTCCCATTTATAGCTATGTTAAGGGAGACAAGATCCTTAAATCAAGCTTCTTCTTGAATTAGAATAAATGTTGTATGAGGCAAAACGTGGTTCGCCTTGCCGCCGTCTAAGTGGGTACGCTCCACACAATAAGGCCGCCCTCAGAGCCTTGCCAATCAGATGAGGACGGCCCAACCAAGGACGTCCTGATCCATTAAACAGAGGAACGACACCGTTTTGAGCTAAGCTTCTAACATACAAAAATCCACCAACCCTTGTACTTTACTTTTTCGTGTATTTCGAGAAAAGGTCTCCTAGTATATAAAAGGGACCTTAACCTTGTAAATAAGGCAGATTGATTACTCTGAATATACCAACTCTCTCTCTATCTCTATTGTTATCAAACTCTCTCTCTCTCTCTCTCTCTACTGTTATCTAGCTAACTTCTCCCAAAAGCAAGAACTCTTTGTTATCTTATATACCTTAAAGATCTACCGTGATCTCAATATAATAACCATTTCTAGGACTAATTATATTTGATTACGATTTACCCCCATATCTTTTCGATTGTTTATTAGCTCATAAAGCGCATAGATCTTTTGAGTAAAACAAATGCATTGATGGGTACATAATGGTTGGCTTTGAATGCAAATATTCTTTTTAACGGCTGCATATTAAATGCCTTGCTATGTCAAACTTTGAATATCTGCTATCGGCTATGTTCCATTCGGGATCCTATTTGAATCAAAAGATGCTAAGTTCTTTTTGGACAAATCAAACAAAGATAAAGGGGTAAATTGTAGCTGAAGATAATAAACTCCATGATGATAATAATAGAGAAAGAAGAGTGCTGTCAATATTCTTTTCATGCAAAGCTTAGTCAGTTTTACAAAATGTGCTAGGCCTTTTATAAGACTTTCACCCTTCTTATCTACTGAGGAGTTTTTTCCAATCGTAGGAACGACAACCTAAGAAATATTTAAGGAATATTCCCTAGGTCCCCTAATGCACCGATTCTACTGTCGATGTCGATGTCTCTTCTTCTACCACGAGGTCGTATCCCTCGGTCGACTCGTAGGTCTTTGATTGTTTGTCGTGCTCACCGTAGGTCGTGGTCGATCAAATTTGGATCCATACAGATCCATCATGTACCGATTACATACTTCACATCCGATGCCACTTATTTGTTAACTCATCTTTCATTTGTCTTCGATTCCACCTGTCACTATATCATTCGACCATCTATCATTGACCAATTTCACCCTATATAACAACCATCCAAACGACCTGTAAGTTTTGTTAAGCAGATATTTGAAATATACTGATAAATAGTTAAGATGCATGCAAATTGACATAAACACCTCTATTATTAAAAAAATGGTCCCGTGCCAGACCGAGAATAAAACAAGTGAGTTAAGTGTTGGGTGACGTGGAATGCGGCTTATACGTAGAACCATTTTGGTGTGGCCAATGGGGTACGTGGAGAAACTAAAAAGCCAAATAACTGTAGGCAATTTTCTTCTGTGGACTATGGTTACACGTATATGCAAGGATACAAAACACACATATTTATAAATCTCCAGTCTTTAGTTGGCTCTTTCTCTCTATGTATATTGCTTGTTCTCTCAGCATATGCAAAGAGAATAATAGCATTAGCAATATTCTGTTTCTTTATATAACATAAAGGGAACAGTGTCATAAGAAAAGGGGCAAAACACCAAAAAATATGGAGAGGGAGAGTGATGTTGTAAAGGTATCAAAATTCAAGAGGATTTGTGTGTTTTGTGGGAGTAGTCAAGGAAAGAAAAGTAGCTATCAAGATGCTGCTATTCAGCTTGGCAATGAATTGGTATAGAAAAATGACCCCCTTTTTCTTTTTCTGTTTCTTGATTTTTGCTTTAACCCTTTTGCTTTTTATCTCATTCTGGTTTCTGCATAAAGATGGTTTCTTTTTTGTGTTTCCATGATAATGGGGTCTTACTTAAAAGTAAATGTCAAGTTTTTTATTGGAATTTTGGGTTGATTGTTCCCCTTTTTGCTCATTTTTCTCTAATTTTTCTGCAATATGCTGTTCTTTAAGCAGAGAACTTACATGCAGTGGTTGTATTTCTCATAAATACAGAGCATTTCCGTTTCTGTGTGTGTGTGTGTTGGCAACCACTCATAACAAGTTTCATTCTTTTCTGCAAGCTGCTTTGAGTTGTGTGTGTGTGTGTATGTTTAGCATACCACTCATGTCAAGATTCATTCTTTTCTGCAAGTTGCTTTGAGTTGTGTGTGTGTGTGTGTTTGTGTTTAGCATACCACTCATGTCAAGATTCAGTCTTTTGTGCAAGTTGCTTTGAGTTTTGCACATGGGAAATATAACAAGGTTTTCAGCTTCTTGTGCTAGTTTTTAAAAAAGTCAGTACATCCAGTTACTTTCATCTACAGGGTTTTTTGATTTCATTCTCCTATTTATTTGGGGCCCCTTTTTCTCTAAATTGTACAATCTTTGCATTTATTCCCTCTTATCTTCTTTAACATATAAGAGCATATGAAACAGATGCACTAAAAAGTATCCATTTTTACCCTTTTTATAATCATTAAACAATGTGATTATGCTTTTAGACTTTACGGGAAATTAGTTCAAACTTTAATTTATCAATCCTATAACTTTTTTAATCTTGATTTTGTATTATGGAAGGTCTTAAGGAATATTGATTTGGTGTATGGAGGAGGGAGCATAGGCCTAATGGGTTTGGTTTCCCAAGCAGTTCATGACGGTGGTCGCCATGTTATTGGGTGAGAACAAGTTATTTTATATGCTAGTAATATCTTAGTTGTCCCTCAAAACTCTAATACTAGAGTTAAAAAATTATATTTAATAGAGTTCTATCACTTGCTAACATGATAAATGAACAAGGTCGTTGTGTTACTAACGAGGGTTAGTTGTGGAGTGGTAAGTATTCCTTTATCCTTAATCGGAGATTTCGGGTACGAGCCCTGAATATAGAGTCGTTTTTGTTAGGAAACATTTTACCCCCAATATAGAACTTTTCGATGCGATTTAGGATTTAGTCGGATCCCAACGAGAGTACCGGATACATTCGGAAACCAAAGAAAATTAACCAAAAAAAAGGATGCCTCTTGTGTTAATCAGTAGTATAGTTGGTTTCTTTAATTTGTTTTAAATTAATTTTGTCATGTTATTGTCTGCCTGCAGAGTCATTCCCAAGACACTCATGCCTAGAGAGGTATGTTCGCTATGATCAAGAAATTTAATGTTTGTGTAACAATAATTATTCCATTGTTTAAGAGCTGATAGCAAAGACAGTATTTACAAAGTTCTATGCTGTGTTCTTTTCTTAATTGTTTGGGTACTGAATACACTGTTTGTGTTTTCTTGTCTTTGATTGCCTTATCCATATACAATAGTTCTTTGACATCTGGATTTTCATTAATATTATGTATTTTTAGGTTCTAAATGGTTTTCCTGACTTTTCCTTCTTTATACAAAGCTTTATTTATTCATTCTGTTTCAAAGAGCAGTATTAGCTCTTTGTGTTTTCTTTCTTGGCTGTTTCTGCAACTGATATGTATGTATATATCCTGAACTTTTTATTTATTTATTTTTTATTTCATATATATATCTTGAACTGTAGTGGTGTATTAAGGCTAAGGCTACTTTATTCTGCAACTGCTGACTCTAAAGATTATTTTGAGATTTAAGTTTTCTTTTTTTCTGAAATACTCATAATTGCTTTACTGCAGAAAATTCACTACACAACAAGCAGAACTTCTCTCTCTTTCATATTTTATCTTTATTTATACCAAATATTTGATTTTGAAAAAAAAAAGGTTTTTTTTTTCTGATATATTGTACTTTTTCAATAGTTAACTGGTGAAACAGTAGGAGAAGTGATGGCTGTTGCAGATATGCATCAAAGAAAAGCAGAAATGGCTAAGCATTCTGATGCTTTTATTGCCTTACCAGGTTTGTATAAGGTCTTTAGTCAAAGTTTAACTTTTACACGCAAATGAAAAAAGAAAATCAGTGCTTTAATATTTGGTATTTTGGGCAATAGATTCCTTATATGCCTCCTATTGTCTATTCTTCTGATAGTTCATATAGTTATCTTTTTGGCTGAGTATTCCTCTTATGTCCTCAGTAGATAAACTATGTATAAGTTCATTTACAGAACAACAATAATAGAATTTTGCCGGATTTGCATATCATTCTTAGTTCTTCCTTGATACAAGTCCCAAAACAAGGGATTGCCATAAAGAATTAACTATGCTAAAATTATTTATATCTAGTCGAAAATATTAAAAGGGAAGCCTGGCGCATAAGACATCCCGCGTTCATGCAATATCCGAGGAAGGGCCGCACCCAAAGGGGTGTGATGTAGACAACCTAACCTAGTCGAAAATATGCTTATAAATATACATCTGCAAAATTTGCACCCATGTTACAAAAGAGTGGTACCTAATTATGGATTATTAATAGTTGTTTGGCGAGAAGGAAAAAGAAGAAAAGGAAAGGATGTGAGAGGTAGTAGCTATCTTGTTCGGATCCTTCAAGAATGTCGCCGCAATTGTGTCAAATTATTCAAAAATGCATTATTTCTAGAGGATCCGATCTAACTCACCTCGCGCATTTTGGAGGATCCGAGCAACACATGTTAGTGGTTTCTTTTGTGGTGAAGCTTAAATAATCAGTTACTATTTCACAAGCTATGGTCCTTGAAGTTCTCACATTTCCACAGAGTCATGATTAAGGAGCCACAGTTCAAACCATAGTTGTTGACCTATCAAGACCTCACTGAAATTGGAGTTATTCACTGTAAAAGAACCTACTTCTGTGATTTATTCTTTTCCTTTAATGTGCTATAGTCACTTGGGATAACAGAAAAAGGAAAAAGAAAAAACTGTCACACTTTCACTAAATTGGTAATACCAACTGGCTGCTAGACCTAACAAGGAATCATGCTCACTCCACTTAAGGTTACCAGTTCTCTTCAATTCAAACTGCTCATATTATTCCTTTTGGTTGCATCTTAACTATATAGTCACAAAACCTCCAAACAGGCTAAAATAATATTATTTTATTAAACAACTTTTTTTTAATAACCATGGTGTCCGAGCTAGCTTGCGTGCACCTCGACTCATTCCACGGGATATCTGTCACCTCCCACCGAAAACAGGTTCTAAGTAACTATTCATCAAGACTTGAGGGAAGAAATCACCTAGTGCTTTTAGCAGAGGATTATTGTATTTATGAGATTCATGCACTGTATCATTCTTCTGTTGTTCTTGACTTATGTTTTGATTTCCCACTTTGCTTTTTCACATTTGACAAATTTTATCAACCTAAGTAGGACATTACAATAACTACCCAGTAAAATTCCACAAAGTGGGGTCTAGGGAGAGTAATGTGTACGCAGACGTTAGCCCTGTCCGGTAGGGCAGATAGGCTGTTTCCGATAGACCCTCTGTTCAGAAAGATTGAAATAGGACATTATGATTCAATAATCATTAATTTCTTAGTAGCTAAGCACAGCATTAGATGGTTTTAGAAGAAGCATTATCGGTATTATCTCCTTCACATTCCAGGTGGTTATGGAACTCTTGAGGAGCTACTTGAAGTGATAACCTGGGCGCAACTTGGCATCCACGATAAGCCGGTATATTATTTAATTCTTAGTATAACTTTAAGATCATTAGTTTTATTTTCAACATTCACAATTGAGAACTGAAAAAAACATACATTTTGCAGGTAGGATTGCTGAATGTGGATGGATATTACAATTCATTATTGTCATTTATCGACAAAGCTGTTGAGGAAGGTTTCATCTGTCCAAATGCCCGCCACATCATTGTATCAGCACCAACACCAAAAGAGCTAGTCAAGAAATTGGAGGTAAAACTCTTAGTAGAAGCAAATGCATTGTTTTGATCAAGAAACTAACTTACTCTCTTTACCTGCTTAGAAACATTTTTACCCTTAAAAAGACAAGAAAATCGCATTTTCTTCACGTATATTTGCTTGACCTGCAGCCTATAATGAACATTGATCCCTTCTGGTAAAAGGGAGTAATAATGATAATTCTTGCCATATTAGTCCAAACGCAATCATTGTTTAACAATATTTGTCATGTAAAATCATTCTTATTCTTCATTAAGGTACTGTTTAAAATGGAAATTTATAACTAGAAGTACATATTTTTTTCGCGATTGCAGGAATATGTCCCTTGCCATGAAAGAGTTGCGTCTAAATTGAGCTGGGAGATGGAGCAGCTTGGCTTCCCTCAAGCACAAGAAATGGCAAGATGAAAGTTGGATTTGCAACGTAGAGTTTCGCGTTAGGACATGAAAATATTGAATTTGAATGACATGAAAATATTGAATTTGAACAAGCTAGCCTGAAGTTCTTATTTTTGTTGTGGGGGAAGGGTGTTCTTTTTTGTTATTCACCCTGTAAATTTCTCTAGAAATGGCAATATCTCTCATCCCCCTCTGTTCCCTTCAAGTGGAAATTTCCTTAATATACTGTAAGCTGTAACTATTAAGATATGCATATGTACTTATTTCCTAATGCTGACTTGCTAAAGTGTGCAGCGTATTCCTGTATTTCTTGTCCTTAATCACATGTCTATAAGCTGAAAACAAAAAATATAAATATTTAAGCGACTCTTAGACGACAACAACAAGAGTAATGTGTACGCAGACCTTACCTCTACTTTGTGAGGATAGAGAGGTTGTTTTCAATAAACCCTCGGCTAAGGAGTCTTAGACAATGATATAAAAACTGAAGCCAAAGTTCAGCTTAATCCAAGTTTTCAACCATTCTCTTCAACTAGTCCTGCTCTGGTTTCTTGATCGTTATATTCTTGTTGTCCCAATGTATTATTAATACATTGATGAGGCAGGGCAGGGGAAGATCTAAATGAGGCAGGGCAAAACATTATTTTCGAAAAAAATTAATGGGTTAGGGCAGGGTATGGTTGGGTCCTGTATTAAAAAAATTCCAAAAAGGAGAGAATGTTTCCAACTATTCTTTGTTGGCATGTCCCGATAGTTATAAAAAGATGCAGAATACATAGATAGACATTTAAACTATCAAAAAAAATTCGCTTGAATACCTCAACTAAGCCATTTTCCGTTGAAACACTTTTACTGCACCAGTTTAACACGTCTGAAAAGCAATTCGGTGATGTGGCATAGTGTGTGTTTCTCACCTTTTTAGAGAGCGTGGGATGCTATCCCAAATTAAAAATAAATGTCTATAGAGGAAAAAAAACAAAAAACAAAATAACTTTCTCTCTCTCACCTCTCCATCTTCTCATTCCACCATGTTCTGTTAATTAACACCATGTGAGCTTTACCAAGCTTCACTGTAAACACCCAAAACAACTATGTCTAGCAAACCCTCTAGCCATTCACTCCTTTCAAACAACCATAGACTAAGTTTTTACTACCGTCATGTCCAAGTATTTACTCACTAACCATTTTTAATATTTACTCACTAACCAGTTTTAGGGCCTCACTAACCATTCTGGAATCGAGATTCACCATATACCCCAAAAAACAAGAAATTCTTCACACTAAATTTTCTTGTCTTGAACAATTTCTTAATACACAATATATATCAAGCAAGTCGAACATATATCATTTAATTAGAAACAAGATCTACAAGAGTAAGCAAAATGGGTTTGCGATGATTTAACACCTCAATCGGAAAGAATAACAATAAACAAAAACCAGAACAAAAGAGGAAGAAACATTTAAAAGAAAAACAGAATAGAAAAAAGAAGAAAAAGACGAATGGTGAGGGTGAGGGGAGAAATAATTTTGTCTGATAGCTTTCTTCAATCAAGAAACTAGGAATATGTAAAGCGGGTTATAATTAGGAATAGGGTAAAATAATCTCTGTGTCATTGTAAAAACGTGTCAATTTTTAATTGGTTAGATTATCTATGATGGAAGAGCGTGAACAAACACGTCAAAAAAGTTATAAGGGCAGGTCAGACGTGTTAAACTTGTGCAGTAAAAGAATAGTAAAAGTCTTTCGGTGGAAAATGGCTCAGTTGAGGTGTTCAAGTGAACTTTCTTTGATAGTTTAAGTGGCCGTCTGAATATTCTGCCTAAAAAATTTACTTAATCTTTTGCAAGGGTGAAGCGTTATATCTGTTCCAATACAAAATCACTAGCTGAACTCATAGATTTAAAACAATTACTCAAATTGTGAAATACCATTTTTACCTTATGATATATAGTCGAGATACATTCAAAGGGTTTAGAGCATCAAATAATGAGGGGGCAAATAAAAAAGAACAACGCTAAAATTAAATAGTCATATATAGGGCAATAAAAGAGAATCTAAACAGGGCAGGGCAGGGCTGGGCTTAATGGGACGGGCAAAGCAAGGAAATTTTTTGAAAAAAGGCTAAACAAGGAAGGGCAGGGCGGGCCAAAATCTTAGTGGGTCAAGACTTGCCTTGCACCGTCCCGCCCCAATGTCGACAAAGAGCTGAACATGGACCACAACCTTAATTCATTCATGAACAGAATAACCAGAACAATATAAGTGCAGCAACTTGAATGCCAGTTTGATCCGTTTTGTCCCTCGTGTAGCTGTATTGCATTAGAAAGGAGACATGAGACATCCATGATGTGCTAGTTTTCAGGACCACCTAGTGTTAGTAAGCCAGCGATAATTGTATTATCCAAAGAAATTAATTTATGTACATTATATGTGATTAAACTCGTTTTACCAGGTCAGTTACCATTTTTATTAGGTTTCTAATTAATGTTTATTATAGAGATTTACCCGTAGTACACCAATAGTGCGTGAAACATAAACTCTCGCCAGAAAAGGAAAGCATCGACCGATTAATGAGGAGTGGGAAAGAGGGGCTATACCATTAGGTGGGTGAGAACAAAGTCTCATGTGGAAAGTAGAAAAGAAAAATAAGCTACTTAAAATAAGTTGGATACTTTTGAGTAAAAATGGTATGTAGTAGCCACTAATTAAGGGTATCTTTAATTTTTATCCACTAATACAATGCTCAACAAAAATAGCCATTACAAATAGAAAGAAGACACATTTACCCTTTCTTCAATGCGCTTATATGCCAAAAGGCCCAAAACCCTTGTTTTTTCATTCAGAAGAGGGAAAACAAATTTGAGAGCGATTTCAGGGGTAAGTTGCATCTTCTCTGCTACTGTATCATCCTCGCATGCAAACGAGCTTCAATTAATCTTTCTTCTTCTTCATCTTCTCTGTCATTTTCTCTGGATCGATCGCGAACTGGTAATTTCTTTTTTTTATGCATTTTTATTTTTCTATATGTGTAATCGCGTTCAATGCCGTGTGAAGTATGTGTGAAATTTCAAAAATAATCATTATATGTTGATTTAGTGTCGGAAACGTAACGTATTTTTTGTGATGCTGTTATTCAGAAATTTTTGGTGTTGACATGTGACATGTGTTTGTGGTTGATTCAATATATTTGACTATGTAAGGATATTTCATAAAAATAGTCGTAGAAATTCATAAGCTTACTGTGTTTATGAATTTTTAGTTAACTGTGTTCATGAATTATAAGGAAGAAATGACATTAAATTTTGAAGTTGGAACTCAAAGTTAAGGATTGATTGTCCTTAACTTTTGCACTTCAAACTTGAAGTTAAAGACCGAGTGTCCTTAACTTTGGAAGTTGAAACTATAAGTTAAGAACTGCTTGTCCTTAACTTTTGCACTTAAAACTATAAGTTAAGGACTGTATGTCCTTAACTTTTAAACTTGAAACTTGAAGTTAAAGACCAAATGTCCTTTACTTTTGAACTACAAATTTGAAGTTCAGGACATATTGTCCTTAACTTTTGTACTACAAACTTTAAGTTAAAGACTGCTTGTCCTTGACGTTTTTACGTGAAACTTGAAGTTAAGGACCAAGTCCCTCCAACTAACTGTAAGTCCTAATCTTTGTTTTCTTTTTCCTTCTTTGTAGTATGATAATGGAAGGAGATCGTGTGTTCAAGTTTGAGGATTGGCGTAATTTTATGGTTTATTGTACAGGAGATTTACAGTATATGGAAATAATAAAAAAATTGTCGAACTGCCAGTGGAAGAAATTGAGGGATGGTATTTTTGGCAACTTCTTCCCATTACAAAGTGTGAAATTATCTGGTAAACTTATTCACTGTATATTGCTTTTATAAATTGTAAATAATGAACCTGATTCAATGACATTCAAGGTATTTGACCGTGATATTATTTTTATCCGTGATGCATTTCATATAATTACTAGTTTGAAGTGTTATTCGTCATTCGACATCAAAGGTTTACATGAGAAAGAGAATATGCTTTCGAGAGTCTATTTCCCCGGAAAGGATAGAATTGAGTTGGGTGATTTATTAAGTTTTATTTCTAGTCACCCACATGGTACAACTTCATCATTTGCAGGCAGCGATGATGATGGTGTGTAGTTGGCAACAATCTATTTTGTTGAAACTGTTTTGATGGCCAAACGGAAGAATAGGAATGTGTTCGAGCATATAATAAAAATGGTCGGCAATGATGCACTATGCTCTTCCTTCAACTGGGGCTCTCTTTCTCATGACACGCTATTAAAATTATTGAAGAGTTGTTTGAAGCCAAATGAGAATGAGATTGAGAAGGAGAAAGACAAAGATAAAGAGAAGGATAGCTACACGATACTTGGGTTTCCTTTTGCCTTTTCTGTTTGGATTATGGAAGTACTTCCTATTTTCCAAAAAAAAAAACAATTTGTGAACTTTCAAGAATCTGGTTATTCTCGGATGTTGTGTTATTCGGAAATGAAATCTCCACAGTTTGATGCTCTTTGTAAGAAATATTTCCATAATGAAACTGTAATTTAATGTAATTACTATCTATTTTTTTGTTTATTTATTTTTTTTCTAAAAACTTATGTTTACTTTTTCTTATATAATAGTTGTTTAAGTTGATCGAGGTGCCACCATTTATTCCTTTTGAAGAAGAAGATACAGAGCCTCTTAGTGTAGAGGAACCAATTTCACAAGATCAAAGCTCAAGGTCTTCCTTTGTAAACTACTTATCGAGACCTAACAAAGTGTACCATAAGGCACCAATAATCAATAAGGACCGCTAGAGTAACAAAACGAACCTATGAAACAATTGAATACTTCAATAAAGAGAGCAACTGTTAAGACAAGAATCATATAATAGGAAATGGGGAAGAGAACAAGATAAAAATGGTAATTTGGTGGCGCATAGGTACTTATCACCACACCTATACACCACACACATGGAATTTCACATAGAAAATAAGTCGAGGATTCCTATTCCCTCAAGTCTAGATTATACCAAACACTTACCTCAAGCCAACGGATAATTCAACACTCAATCACTATTTTATCTCTCGATTCCACCACCAATTCACTCGTATCTAGCCATAATTAGTTAACAACATGAATAAACTCTAAAGAAACCAATTCTAATGCACAATCAAATACTTCCCAACATTTTTACTAAAAAGTCAAAAATCGACCCGGGGTCTGTTTGACTAAAACACGTAGTTCGGACCATAATCCGGATATGCAATTGTTTTTGGAATCCAACCTCAATTTGACGTCTAATTCCCTAAATTTTGAAATTCCTAAATTTCATCCAGAACACCCAATTTCCCATGAAAATCCCTAGATTTTATGACACAATCTTGCAAAAAGATGAAATAAATTGAATGAGTTGAGTTAGAAATCACTTACCTATGATTTGGAGAAATTTGAGTCTTTGAAAAAGGAGGTTTAGGGATTGAGAGAATTGAAAAACAGGTGAAAATCCCATCTAAGTCCAAATATATCAGTAGACGCTGCAATTGTGATCGGGGCTTCACATTTGCGAGAAAGGCATCGCAATTGCGAACCTTCCGCATTTTTGCTGCAATCACAAATTCTAGATTTTTGTCGCAATTGCGAATTTCCCCCTGCCCCATTGACTTTGCAAATGCGAAGAATATACTCACTAATGCCAACATGATGGCCCAGCCTTTTGGATCGCATTTGCGATGAAGGCTCGCAATTACCACACTGAGAGACTCGCAGTTGTGAATTATGATATCGCATTCAAAGGCAGAAACTCATACTCTAACAATTTCTTAAGTATGGCTTCGTCAAATTGTGTGGAAGAAGTCTGTGAGCTTTGATCTTATGATATTGGTTCCTCCACACTAAGAGGCTATGTATCTTCTTCTTCAACAGGAATAAATGGTGGCACCTCTATCAACTTAAACAACTATTATATAAGAAAAAGTAAACATAAGTTTTCAGAACTAAAACAAATAAACAAAAAAAATAGATAGTAATTACATTAACTTACAGTTTCATTATGGAAATATTTTTTATAAAGAGCATCAAACTATGGAGATTTCATTTCCGAATAACATAACATCCGAGGAGAACTAGATTCTTGAAAGTTTGCAAATTGATTTTCTTGGAAAATCGAAAGTACTTCCATAATCCAAACACAGAAGGCAAAAGGAAACTCAAGTATAGTGTAGCTATCCTTCTCTTTATCTTTGTCTTTCTCCTTCTCAATCTCATTCTCATTTGGAAAAAAACAACTCTTCAACGATTTTAATAGCGTATCATAAGAAAGAGAGCCCCAGTTGAAGGAAGAGCAGAGTGCATCATCATCGACAATTTTTTTATCTACTCGGACACATTCCTATTCTTCAGTTTACCCATCAAAACATATTCAACAAAATAGATTGTCGCCAACTTCACAGCATCATCATCGCTTCCTACAAATGATGAAGTTGTACCATGTGGATGACTAGAAATAAAACTAAACAAATCACCCAACTCAATTCTATCCTTTCCGGGGAAATAGACTCTCGAAAGCATATTCTCTTTCTCATGTAAACCTTTGATGTCAAGCGACGAATAACACTTCAAACCAGTAATTATATAAAATGCGTCACGGCTAAACTTAATTTCATGGTCAAATACCTTGAATATCATTGAATCTGGTTCATTATTTACAATTTCTAAAAGCAATATACAGTGAATAAGTTTACCAGAGAACTTCACACTTTGTAATCGGAAGAAGTTGCCAAAAATACCATCCCTCAATTTCTTCCACTGGATGTTCGATAATTTTTTTTTAAATTTCGCTATACTGTAAATCCCCTTTCCAATACACCATAAAATTACGCCAATCCTCAAACTTGAAAACACGATCTCCTTCCATTATCATACTACAAAGAAGGAAAGAAAAACAAATATTAGGACTTACAGTTAGTTGGAGGGACTTGGTCCTTAACTTCAAGTTTCACGTAAAAAAGTTAAGGACAAGCAGTCTTTAACTTAAAGTTTATAGTTCAAAAGTTAAGGACAATAGGTCCTGCTTCAAATTTGTAGTTCAAAAGTTAAGGACATTTGGTCCTTAACTTCAAATTTCAAGTTTAAAAGTTAAGGACATGCAGTCCTTAAATTATAGTTTCAAATTGAAAAGTTAAGGACAGTTGGTCCTTAACTTCAAGTTTTAAGTGCAAAAGTTAAGGACAACCAGTCCTTAACTTATAGTTTCAACTTCCAAAGTTAAGGACACTTGGTCCTTAACTTCGAGTTTCAATCACAAAAGTCAAGGACAATCAATCATTAACTTTGAGTTCCAACTTCAAAATTTAATGTATTTTCTTCCTTATATTTCATGAGCACACTTAACTTAAAATTCATAAACACAGTAAGCTTATGAATTTCTACGACTATTTTTATGAAATATCCTTACATAATCAAATATATTGAATCAAGCACAAACACATTTCACATGTCAACACCAAAATTTTTTGAATAACAGCATCACAAAAAATACGGTACGTCTCCTACACTGAATCAACATATAATGATTATTTTTGAAATTTCACACATACTTCACACGGCATTTAACGAGATTACACATATAGAAAAAAATGCATAAAAAAAAGAAATTACTAGTTCGCGATTGATTCACAGAAGATGACGAAGAAGAAAGATTAACTGGAGCTCGTTTGCATGCGAGGATGGTACAGTAGCAGAGAAGGAGCAACTTTCCCCTGAAACCTCTCTCAAATTTCTTTTCCATCTTCTGAATGAAAAAACAAAGGTTTTGGGCTTTTTGTCATATAAGCGCATTGAAGAAAGGGTAAACATGTGTTTTTCCTATTTGTAGTGGCTATTTTTGCTGAGCATTGTTATTAGTGGATAAAAATTAAAGATGCCCTTAATTAGTGGATACTACACACTATTTTTACTCAAAAGTATCCCACACTTTTTAAGTAGCTTATTTTCCCTTTCTACTTTCCACATCGGACTTTGTTCTCACCCACCTAACATTATAGCCCCTCTTTCCCACTCCTCATTAATCGGTCGATGCTTTCCTTTTCTGGCAAGAGTTTATGTTTCACGCACTATTGGTGTACTACAGGTAAATCTCTATAATAAACGTTATTTAGAAACCTGATAAAAATGGTAACTAACTTGGTAAAACGAGTTTAATCACATATAATGCACAAAAATTAATTCCTTTGGATAATACAATTATCACTGACTTACTAACACATTTTCTTTGGTTTAAGTCCACCAAGAAAGTTATTCCTTCTTCTTCAAACCCATGAATCAATAGGGAAAACCTTCAATTTTGGAAAGTTATAAGTTAGTACATTATGTTAAATAATATTAAAATCATAAGATAAATATAGATCATAATACTTTCATTCAAAGTAAATGCTAAATCTATTTTATTCTTCAATTTCTCCTCTACCAAAGAAGAAACATCATAAAATGTTCCTTCTGCTTTATTTCTTCTTTCATATGACAGAATTCATCGGCTCAATTCTGTTTATTGTGAGCATGTCATATCTTCGTCGTGGACTACAAGAACGTGTCCATCTTTCTGGTGGTTCTTCCATCAAGTATTCATAAGTCTTCTTATCTACATTTACAATATCTGACATGTATAGGTAAAACTCTTTGCGCCTGTATACTCTTGCAGCACTTTGAAAAAGTTTTATGACCTCACTTTTCACCTTCCATCTCTTTAGGTTCTGCTCCAAATTATAGATGTAAATCCTGTTAGAAACTACGCTTTACGCTAGAGGGGGGGGGGGGTGAATAGCGTATTAATAGAATTTAGCGTTTTCTTGCGGAATTTAAACTTTGCAGGAAGTAAAATAAATGCAGAAAAATAAACTTACACAAAGATGTATACTGGTTGGCCACCAACGTGGTTAGTCCAGTCCCCGAGAGACTCTCTCGAGATTTTTCACTATCTTGTTAAGCTTACGGGTGCTCAACAAACCGTTACACACTTGAGGACACAAGCCTCAAACAGTTGCTCGGAGATCGCAATCTCAAAGACTTCACCCATGGAAACGCAAGTTCCTTGAAACAAGAGAATCGCAATTCTCTTACAAGTATATCAAATACTTGGACACTCACTTAACTAAAGTACTCCTTATTGAGTAGATATGAGTAAAAGAATATGTTCAAGATCACAACAACTTTAAGCAATAATATGGCTCTCAAAAGCTTTATGAAATGAGTAGAAAATGAAGAACAATTGAATGAAAGCTTATAGCAATGTAATGATCAGTTTGTGTATGTTGTTGTTGTTAAAACACTGAAATGAAGCTGTATTTATAGTTGAAAAACTTGGCATTACCGTTGCCTAATTGCCAATTAAGAGTTGCTGAAATTACTCAGTGATAATCGATTATTAAGACCAAACAATCGATTATCTGCCAATCAGTTTAAAAATCAATCCCAGATTTAACGCTTCACAATCGATCATACATAATCTATAATCGATTACTGGTAATATTCAAAATCAGATAATCGATTACACTAAGTTCATAATCGATTACTTTAGCAACGTTCTAAAAATCATTTCCGGATTTTAAGCAAAACATCGATTATATAAAATCTATAATCGATTACTTCAGCAACGTTCTAAAAATCATTTCCAGATTTTAAGCAAAACATCGATTATATAAAATCTATAATCGATTACTTTATGGTATTTGAAAATCATTTGACAACGGTTAGCTTCAACAATCGATTGTCCTTTGCAACAATCGATTACTTGTTATTTTCTGAAAATCATGAAACTTACTGTCTCAGTGATAATCGATTATCTAAAGACATAATCGATTACTTGTTATTTTCTGAAAATCATAAAACTTACTGTCTCAGTGATAATCGATTATCTAAAGACATAATCGATTACTTAATTAAATTTAAAATCACTGGAAGACACTGTCTCAACATAATCGATCACCATTAGTTCATAATCGATTATTTTGAGTATTGAAAAACTTTACCTCAACAACAATCGATTGTCATTTGTTCACAATCGATTATCATGCAGATTTGGAAAAACCTGATGTTCACTGTCTTACTCACAATCGATTACCATTAATTCATAATCGATTGTCATGCAGTCTTGGCTCAGAAACAATCGATTATCATAAGTCCATAATCGATTATTTTAGCCCAGATTTTTGAGGCATGTTTAGAAAACATTTTGCATGATTTAAAATCTTTTTGACACAGAATTAAATATGCATGATTTTGGAAAATAGTTTATGAGAGAGGCCATACTATGAGTCAAGTTATAGGATCGAGATTACAATTTAGAACAACTCAATAACAATTAAAAACTATATCTTGAACTTCAATCTTATTCGCAACCATTGTGCGCTTGTACTTGAATTCCGTCATATATCAATTTTTGCTTCGTTTGTCATTTATCAAAACCTACAAAAGAGTACACGTTTAGTATATTGCATTGAGAACGTGTTTCTAACAATTTCCCCCTTTTTGATAATGGCAAACATTAAGCGGGATATGTAATTTAGGCAAAAGATATTGACAATTCAAGACAAGTAACAATTATGCAATTCTGTTCTTGTTCCCCCTCAATTTAAGAGTTCCCCCTCAATTTTAGCTTATAAGCAATCGATGAATTAAGAGAGGTGGTGCATACCCGATATCCCGTTTTCTTCCCCCTTTTGCCATTAGCAAAAAAAATAAGGACAGATGCAAAAAGATGAAATAAACAAGGTTTATTTATTGGAAAGAAAATTAGAGAGTACATCAATGGGAGCAAAAACCACACAAAAAACACAGAAAAATTTATTCATTTCCGTCGTTGTCCGCCTCGTTATCCGGCGCTGCTTCAAAAGGAACGAGAGCTGCATATGGATAATTGACATGGTCAAAGTATCCATGGATCTCATGAGTGAGTTGAGCAAGCTGGTCGGATATGGTTTGGAGAGTAGGTTCTTGGGACGAACGAGCACGACGGGGTGGACGACTTGAAGAAGAAGCTGGAGCATGATCACCATCACGATGGAAAGAAGACTCCGAGATTTCCCAAATTTTGGTACTCCTTTTGAGAGGACCATTTTCCGTGACAAATCCGGATGCTTCAAGGAAGTTCATAATAAGGAGGGCATAAGGAAGAGGCATGTCATCACCGATGGCATCGAGCATATGAATTTTGATGAGCCGACACCAATTTATTTTGGCTCCGGTGACAATGGCATGCAGAAGTTTGGTATCCTCCTGGGAGATGGTGGTGTGATTGTGTCGTCTAGGCTTGAGGACTCGGGTGATGAAGTAAAGAATCAACCGGTAGTTTGGATCCATTCCCGTTATGGTAGGACGACGGGTAGAGATAGATGGATCATAGGAAGTTATACCGGCTTGGTGGAGAAGGGTGGTTTCATCAAAGAGAGCCCCGGCCTTATCAATATACCGGTAAAGGTCTTCACCTTCATTTGGAAGGCAGGCAATGGTGTGGAGATTCTCTTCAGAGAGAAGAATTTGAACCCCATTAATGGAGGTGACAAGTTCGCCATCTTCATCTTTACGGAGGTTTGAGTAAAAAGCTTGAACGAGAGTTGTGTTTATGTGAGGATGAGTGAGAAGCAAGAAGTCATATAGTTGACACTCCTTTAACATATTTGCGGCAGGGGTGAAAGGCTCAAAGGAGTTTACTATTTGAGAACCGAGGAGGAAGAATGGTGCGTTTCTCAAATTTTGATAGGAACTTTGTGAGTTCATTTTCAGATTCAAAGAACAAGACGGAACCGTCTTGGTATGGAAAATTTAAAGGAGGAGGGGCGGTTGAGGCTGATGCGCCATGCTTGGATCGGGAACGTTTTGAAGATCGTCCAGACATGTTAGGAGAAAGACTGCTGGAATTTGGCAAAGAAAATAGAAGAGATTTAGCTTTTGAATACTAGAGATAGTGCTTGAGTGGGTGAATGTGAGCTCTTATGATGCCTATTTATAGAGGAAAGGATTATCAAGCATTGAATGGAGACATTTGCTGAGATTTTGGTTTAGGAGCAGTCAGAAAACGGTAAGATTTAAAATTACTGACCGTTAGATAATCGATTATTGAACTGAAATAATCGATTGTATTTGAGATTTTGAATCTGACAAATCGATTCTTGAGTCAAACGGTAAAAAATTTGAATGAAATAATCGATTATTAAGTTTTGGTAATCGATTATGGAGCATTTAAGACCTGTCAGGAATCGATTGAGGAGCCAAACGGTAACAAAAATTAATATGAGGTAATCGATTGTCAATTCTTGGTAATCGATTATTTAGGGAGCTAATTTGATACAGTGAACTTGGAGAATATCAGAATTTATCAAATAATCGATTGTATGAAAAAATAATCGATTGTTGTAGAAAGCATTGCTGAATGACTGAGGCGGAAATCGATTATGCAATTTAGGAAGAGAAAAAATTAAACACAGATGCATAATATTAATAATCAGTCATAAACAATCGATTATTGATACTGATAATCGATGAACTGCACAGAAAATAATCGATTAGTGACTTGAAATAGTCGATTATTTTGTGCTAAAACTTCATAATTCCCCCTACCTTTGGGGTGGTACCTGCAAAATAGATTTAAACGTCTCCGACACTCAAGTTAGTAATTTATAGCGAAATTAATAAATTACACTAGTGTTAACAAGTAATGCCGTGAACTCTTAAGAATTGTGTCCTAGAGTGTTCTTAAGAGAGTTTCGGGTACTTACCTTTTCTCCAACATCGCCAATTACCTGTTCGAGAGGATGATCCTTGATCGTTCTCCACTCGTTAGGCGTATTTATTCCTTTTTCTACTTGTGGCGCTTCTTCCGTTGGTTGTTCCCCAATTTCATTTTTGTTTTCCTTTGAAGGTTCTTCTTGGATTTTATCTTTCAAGCTATCCAAGATACCTGCAAGATCAAAACCGGATTCCTTTCTCGCCAAGCGAGTATTATCTTCGGAAAACACAGCATGAGGGGGTTCCTCCACAATTTGGGTTCTTTTGTTAAAGATCCTATATGCTTTGCTACGTGAGGAATAACCAATGAAAATACCTTCATCCGATTTAGCATCAAACTTACCCAATTGGTCCTTGCCATTATTATGAACAAAACATTTACAACCAAAAACACGTAAATGAGAAATGTTGGGTTTTCTACCCTTATAAAGTTCATATGGGGTTTTCATGAGTATTGGCCGAATTGCTACTCTATTTAAAACATAGCAAGCGGTACTCACGGCGTCCGCCCAAAAGTATTTGGGAATCTTAGCTTCGTCGAGCATGGTTCTAGCCATCTCTTCGAGACACCTATTTTTCCTTTCCACCACCCCATTTTGTTGTGGTGTCCGTGGAGTGGAAAAGGTATGTTCGATTCCGAGTTCGTCACAAAAATCCGCAAAGAGATTGTGATCAAACTCTCCCCCATGATCACTTCTAATCGAAGTGACGGTCGATTCCTTTTCGTTTTGAACACGCTTAAGGAAATACTTGAAGTTTTGAAAAGCATCACTTTTATTTGCAAGAAAAAGAGTCCAAGTAAATCTAGAAAAGTCATCAACAATTACAAAAACATATTTATTTTTACCAAGACTTTCAATACGAGAGGGGCCAAATAAATCCATGTGAAGTAATTGCAAAGGTCTAGACGTTGAAACAATATTTTTGGATTTAAAAGATGCTTTGGTTTGCTTCCCTTTTTGACAAGAATCGCAAATAGAATCATTTTCAAACTTTAAACTGGGAAGACCAACTACTAAGTTTTGAGAAAGAAGCTTGTTCAAAAGATGCATGTTCATGTGTGCTACTCTACGATGCCATAGCCAAGAGTTATCCTCTTTGCTTATTAAACAATCAACATATTCGGGTGAGGAGTTTGCAAGATCAACCATATAGATATTATCAATTCTAAAACCACGAAGTATGATCTTGAAATCACTACGTCTAAATACAAGACATTCATCCGAATCAAATAGAGCAAGATTTCCCTTGTCACATAATTGGCTTATGCTCAAGAGATTATGCTTCAAACCTTTCACAAGTAGTATATGTTTAATAGAGGAGTTTTCGTCCTTACCGACTGAACCAATGCCGATGATTTTTCCTTTATTGTTATCACCAAATATGACACTTCCTCCTTCTTTGTGCTCTAGTTGAAGGAATTTGGATTCATCTCCCGTCATGTGTTTGGAGCATCCACTATCAAGGTACCATAGCACACTTGATCCCTTCAAGCACACCTACAAAACAAATTAATGTTCTTTAGGTACCCATGCCATCTTGGGTCCTTGAGGGTTAGGCATGTTGTAATGATGCAATTGATTTATATGTCTATGACGAGTAAAGCAAGCGGGAGCAATATGACCAATACGTCTACAATAATGGCAAGTCACGTTGGGATTATGCATTTTTCTAGGTACATAGTAACTAGATGAATGAAGGTTGCTTACTCTACTTTGAACACCATTGTTTCTCCTATTATGAGCTCTAGGAGGTTCACAAGTTTGTCTAAAATATGCATCATTTCTAGAATATCTATTTCTAGGTGGAGGGTCATTTCTTGGTCTTCTAAATTGTTCAAGGTTTGGCCTAAAATATGCATCATTTCTAGGTCTTCTAGCATTTTCACTATTTGGTCTAACATGCAAGTTATTTCTAGAATTTCTACTTCTAGGATAAGCATTTTGGTTATTAGTCCTAGGTTGAGCTCTAGGTTGTTGTGGTTTAGCACCAACCTTTTCTTCATTCTTGAATCCTATTCCATGTTTAGTTGATTTTAGATTAACAAGCACATCATTCAAGTTTTTATGCGAAGAATTAAACTTATCTAATGTGCCTTTAAGTCTAGCTACTTCATTCTTAAGAAGCACACAAGAAGAACAGTTTCTAGTCGAACCTTCAGGTTTATCAGCACTTATTTTTCCATAAAACTTGTTTTCCTCTTTTAGCTTCTCATTTTCGAAAACCAGTTTTTCTAATTCTTTTTCTTTTAATGAAAGCTGTGTTTGAAAATCTTTTTCTTTTAGAGAAGCGCTTTCTTTAACACTTTTGACAGTTTTTGAAGCTTTGATAAATTCAGCATATAGTTCATCAAAAGCATTTCTCATTTCATCAAGAGTAAAGAAATTTTGAGAAGAGATTTGACTTACCTCGTCTTTGCCGTCTTCTTGAGCCATGAGACATAAGTTTGCTGCTTCATCGTCTTCTTCTTCGCTCGCTTCATCTCCGGAATCTCCTCCCCAAGAGATGTATGCACGTTGCTTTTTGAAGGGTTTCTTCTCCTTTTTGATGTTAGGGCAATTTGATTTTATGTGCCCAGTTTCTCCGCATTCATAGCATTTTAGTTGATCGCCTTGCTTTTTGTTCTTGCGTTCATACTCTTTGCGCATGAATTTTTGAAACCTTTTGATAACGAGTCCAAACTCGTTGTCACCTTCCTCATCAATTTGTGGTTGGCTAGCCTTTAGAGCAATCCTTTGCCTTTTTTTATCATCAACAAACGGGTTAAGTATAGTTGATTCATAGGTTTTGAGATTACCTCTTAATGCGTCAATTGTGACATTTGTGATGCCAATGGATTCTTGGATTGCATCGGCCTTTGATCGCCATGCCGGAGTGAGACTTCTGAGGATCTTCCGGACAAGTTCTCTATCCGTAAACGTCTTTTTGAGGGCGTGTAGTTCATTCACGATCATTGAGAATCGCTCAAACATTTCGTCTACTTTCTCTCCTTCCTTCATGTGGAATAGTTCATAAGAGTGAGTTAAGAAGTCAATTTTAGCTTCTCGTACCTGGTCGGTTCCTTCGTATGTTACTTCAAGCTTATCCCACATTTCTTTTGCTGTTTTGCAACATGATATCTTCCTGTAATCGTTAGCATTAACAGCACAATATAATAAATTTATAGCTTTGGCATTATTTTGAACCTTACGAATATCCTCCGCGGTATATTCCTCTTCGGTCTTTGGAACCCATTCGTTTTCCACCTTCTTGGTTGGAATTTGGTTTCCATTGGTGAATACTTTCCACAAATGAAAGCTATTTGATTGCACAAAGATTTGCATCCTCTCCTTCCAGTATGAGTAGTTTGTGCCGTTGAATAGAGGAGGTCGTGTAGAGCATTGTCCTTCTTCAATTCCTGCAAAAGAGTCAAGAGTAGAAGCCATGGATGGTTCTCTCAAACGGTTAAGTTTTCAGAGAGTTGGGCTCTGATACCAATTGTTAGAAACTACGCTTTACGCTAGAGGGGGGGTGAATAGCGTATTAATAGAATTTAGCGTTTTCTTGCGGAATTTAAACTTTGCAGGAAGTAAAATAAATGCAGAAAAATAAACTTACACAAAGATGTATACTGGTTGGCCACCAACGTGGTTAGTCCAGTCCCCGAGAGACTCTCTCGAGATTTTTCACTATCTTGTTAAGCTTACGGGTGCTCAACAAACCGTTACACACTTGAGGACACAAGCCTCAAACAGTTGCTCGGAGATCGCAATCTCAAAGACTTCACCCAAGGAAACGCAAGTTCCTTGAAACAAGAGAATCGCAATTCTCTTACAAGTATATCAAATACTTGGACACTCACTTAACTAAAGTACTCCTTATTGAGTAGATATGAGTAAAAGAATATGTTCAAGATCACAACAACTTTAAGCAATAATATGGCTCTCAAAAGCTTTATGAAATGAGTAGAAAATGAAAAACAATTGAATGAAAGCTTATAGCAATGTAATGATCAGTTTGTGTATGTTGTTGTTGTTAAAACACTGAAATGAAGCTGTATTTATAGTTGAAAAACTTGGCATTACCGTTGCCTAATTGCCAATTAAGAGTTGCTGAAATTACTCAGTGATAATCGATTATTAAGACCAAACAATCGATTATCTGCCAATCAGTTTAAAAATCAATCCCAGATTTAACGCTTCACAATCGATCATACATAATCTATAATCGATTACTGGTAATATTCAAAATCAGATAATCGATTACACTAAGTTCATAATCGATTACTTTAGCAACGTTCTAAAAATCATTTCCGGATTTTAAGCAAAACATCGATTATATAAAATCTATAATCGATTACTTCAGCAACGTTCTAAAAATCATTTCCAGATTTTAAGAAAAACATCGATTATATAAAATCTATAATCGATTACTTTATGGTATTTGAAAATCATTTGACAACGGTCAGCTTCAACAATCGATTGTCCTTTGCAACAATCGATTACTTGTTATTTTCTGAAAATCATGAAACTTACTGTCTCAGTGATAATCGATTATCTAAAGACATAATCGATTACTTAATTAAATTTAAAATCACTGGAAGACACTGTCTCAACATAATCGATCACCATTAGTTCATAATCGATTATTTTGAGTATTGAAAAACTTTACCTCAACAACAATCGATTGTCATTTGTTCACAATCGATTATCATGCAGATTTGGAAAAATCTGATGTTCACTGTCTTACTCACAATCGATTACCATTAATTCATAATCGATTGTCATGCAGTCTTGGCTCAGAAACAATCGATTATCATAAGTCCATAATCGATTATTTTAGCCCAGATTTTTGAGGCATGTTTAGAAAACATTTTGCATGATTTAAATTTTTGACACAGAATTAAATATGCATGATTTTGGAAAATAGTTTATGAGAGAGGCCATACTATGAGTCAAGTTATAGGATCGAGATTACAATTTAGAACAACTCAATAACAATTAAAAACTATATCTTGAACTTCAATCTTATTCGCAACCATTGTGCGCTTGTACTTGAATTCCGTCATATATCAATTTTTGCTTCGTTTGTCATTTATCAAAACCTACAAAAGAGTACACGTTTAGTATATTGCATTGAGAACGTGTTTTTAACAAATCCCACGATGTCTTTCAGGATATATCTTTACAATGTCATTGCAATAGCTTGATGCCCGTCTGATAAAAATTTAAATTCGCACGACTCCTAGTAACATTGTGAAGCTGACTAACGTACAATTCACATGAATTGTTATTTTTAGATTCTGCTATTCCAAAGGCTAGTGGGAAAATTTGGTTATTTGCATCCTTTGAAACTGAAATCATTAAAACACCACAAAATTTTGACTTCAAAAAAGTTGCATCAACAACAATCACTGGTCTACAATGATTCCAACCAGCTATTGATGATCCATATGCATAAAACATATAAAGAAACCTAAAAATACAACATAAAAAAAGGTTAACAGAAGTTTAGGACGGCCAGTCCTTAACTTAGATTTCCAAGTTATAATGTTAAGGACATGCGGTCCTTAACTTTGATTTCAAAGTTCAAAAATTAAGGACCGGTAATCCTTAACTTTGAATTACAAGTTCATAACTTAAGGACAGCTAGTCCTGAACTTCTGGTTACAACTCAAAAGTTAACAAGGTTAAAGACAACATGTCCTAAATTTTATAAAACGCACTAATAAACTTTTTTTGTAATTGTTTATCTGTTGTTGTCATCTACTTTATGTTAGTATAAGTTCCCGGGCTTTTACTTGTCATCATATACAAGTATGAAGACAATAATTTATAATTCTCTTCGTGAGTTCCTCTTATTAAAGCAGAAGCATGTTGAATGGCACGCCACGCCTTGTGATATCCAATGTCTAGTCCATGCAATTTTTGCATCTCTGCCATGACAAAAGCTGGTGTAACTTCAAACCTTCGGTCCCGATATTGTCGATAATGTAACCACTAATAAACTTTTTAGTAGCATGCCTTTGATCTGCTTTCATAGTGTTAACAGAGTAGTCATGCATTTTCTCAATCTTTACTATATTGAACAGTGTTGAATCTTTAATTCGGAAAACACGCACACACTAACAACACCTATCATCATTGCAGTTTAACGAATATCTTGTTGAGCTTGATCTAACAACCTTGAATTCAAAATGTCCTTTGATTGCTATATCGGAAAAATAGTTAATTATACTTTTCTTCTTGTCAAATACTGATCCGAATTTTATTTCATCCAACGAAGCATTTATCTTAATATCGTAGTTGGGAATTCTTTTTGTTTCAAATTTGATCTTTGTCAAGTTAATTGAGTACATGCTTTTTCAGTAATTTCTTCTATTACTGGTGCACTCTCTAAGACTTGAACACCCAAAGCTTGTTCGTTGTCAATCTCTATAATGCTTTGTCCTTCTACTTGAATAGAATCAAATGTTTGAAGCACCTCTTCATTTAATGGTTGTGCTTCAACCAAATCTATTTCCATTATCTGTTGGCATTTGACTTGAGTGTCATATTGAGTTTCTCTGTTGACATGTGTTTCAAGCACCTCTTCAGTTATTGCTTGAGCTTAGACCATATCTATTTCCATTGTCTGTTGCATTTGTTTTGATTGTCATGTTGAGTTTTTGTGTTGACATGTTCATTGCTTGTTGATGCAAAAACTCTTTCCAGAATATCAACAATAAAAGGACAGCCCTTGAAGAGTGAATGAGTTTTAGCAACTCTATACATGTGTGAAGATGTAAATATTTGGATACAAGCATTCCTTTGCTTATTCCAAGGTTGATATCAAACCATTTCACAGCTTCAAACTTTTCTCTATCCAATTCAATAATCTCAAAGATCTTTTTAATGAAATCTTCAAACCGAATTGACTCGGGTACTAGAAAAAGCTTATGTTTGATGATCAAGATATTTATAGTCTTCAGTCCATCTACCATTAAAAGAAACCATAATGCATATTATTTCCATCCTGCAAGTCAAGAGAATGGGAAACTGAGGAGATATTTTATAAAGCAATCCTTATATAATTAAGATCAGGTGTACTGTAAGTGTAAGACCAAGTTAAGAACTAAGTTTCCTTAATAGTTGAACTTGAAATTAAAGGTTAAGGACTACCTGTCCTTAACTTTTGAACCTGAAATTGAAACTTATGGACCGTCTGTCCTTAACATTTAAACAGGAATTAAAAGTTAAATATTGTATGTCATTAACTTTTGAACTTGGGATTAAAAGTTAGTAACTTCTTGTCCTTAACGTTTGAACATGAAATTGAAACTTAAGGACTCCATGTTCTTAACACTTAAACTTGGAATTAAAAGTTAAGGACTGTCTGTCCTTAACTTTTGAACCTGAAATTGTAAGGACTTAATGTCCTTCACTTTTGAACCTATAATTTAAACATATGGACTTCCTATCCTTAACTTTTGAACATGCAAGTTAAAACTTAAGGACTCATGTCCTTAACGTTTCAATCTGTAATTCAAACTTATGGACTTCCTATCCTTAACTTTTTCAATTTGAAACTCAAACTTCAGGACTAAGTATACATAATAACAACAACAAAGTGAAGGACATTATGTCCTTTAAGTTTTTTAATTCAATTTGCAAAATGAGGACGCTAGCAGCAAAGTTAAGGACATTGTGTCCTTATCTTTTTCAATTCAATTTCCAATACGAAAACACTATGTTGTGATGACCCGACCCGTTGTCTTGTGAGTTACTACCCCATACTTACCATTTTCTACTCTTTATGTTTCATTATCGGTACTGGGTGTGCTAAAATTGATTTGAAGTGATTTTGATAAGAAATGAGACACTTAGTCTCTTTTAAGAAGGCTTAAGTTGGAAAAGTCAACCGAGCCATGACTTATGAGTTAGAGGAATCATATATGAATTCTGATGGTTCGGTTAGCTCCCGAAGATGATATATGGCTTAAGAGCGCAATCGGAAGTAATTTTGGAGGTTCGGCGTATAAGTTAGCCTATTTTGGCAAAGTTAGGATTTTGGCGAAATCCGGTTGGTATGCAGGATTTTGACATAAGGGTCAGAATGAAATTCTGAGAGTTGCAGTAGCTTCATTAGGTAATTTGGGATATGTCTGTAAAATTTCAGTTGATTCGAAGGTGCTTAGGTTGGGTTTTTGATTGAATGCGAGTTTCGGGAGAATTTGATAAACTTAGGCTTTGCTGATTTCAATGTTAGCTGTAGTGTTTTGTTGGTTCGAGCAAGTTTGAATAAGATAATAGAATATATATGTGCTTTTGGTTGAGGTCCCGGTATCCTCGGGGTGAATTCGGGTGGTTAAACGGAGAGCTTGGAGTTTGTTGCATGTTTTGGAAATTGCTGGTTCTGTCATTTCTGCATCTGCGGAAGAAAGACCGCATAAGCGGTTCCACAAATGCGATGGAAGGGGTCGCAGAAGCGCTTCCTGGGGGACCTTGGATTTCCGTAGAAGCAGACGAGGGTTCGCATAAGCGGTTACTGCAGATGCGGTTTTGGACCGCATAAGCGGCCTTGGCGTCTTAAGTGATTTCCGCATAAGCGAAAATCATCCTGGGCAAAAGTGATTCTATTGAACGTTTCATCCGCGAGCTTGGGATATTTTCACCAGTTTTTAACGTCCTTGGGAGCTTTTGGACGGGAATTTCAAAGGGATTCAAGAGTAACGACTTGAGGTAAGAATCTTGGTCTTAGAACTCGATTATATTGTGAAATTGGCCTAGAAATTCATGGCAATTTAGCTAAAATGGCAAAAACTACGGCTTGGAAATTTGGCATTTCAAAGATGGATTTGAGGGGTCATTTGAACTCTGATTTTAGCATTCTTGGTATGTATGAACTCGTGGGAAGATGAGGAATCTAAATATGTAAAAACAATTGAGTTTTGATAAGTGGGCTCGGGCTCGAGCATTGGTAGTTTCGGGAATTGTGTCCGAATTTTTTTGTTTTTGATTGGGTATTATTCCCTTAGCATATTGTGATGAGTTCGCTTTGAATTTGGATAGATTTGACGTGCGTGGAGGACGATTTGAGGAGCAAAGGTGTCGCAGGCTAGAGATTTTGCCGGTTCGAGGTGAGTAATGATTTTAAATGATGTCCTAAGGGTTTGAAACCTCGAATTGCACAACGTACTGCTATGTCGAGATGAGACACACGTTTTATGATGAGCGCGGGGTCATTTACTATTGGGGATTGTGACTTGGTCCATCCCGGTCGATATTTTAATGCATATTTGATAAAGACTTGTTGGTTTCATCATGATTTGGGCTTATTGCCATACTTGGGCTTCGTGCCAATTATTTGAAATCCTTTATGAATTTTCATCACTGTTTTCCTCACTAATTAAAATATAATTTTGACTCAGTCCATCAGAATCATACTATTTCATGAACTCAGCTACATTTATACTCAACTTGAGATTTCAATGATATTTCTAATGAGCTGAGTACCATTGTTTTACTGATGCCCAAGGGGCATATGATTATTTTCTGGACTGATTGAGGCCGAGGGCTATATGTGAGTATATGTTGTGTGATGTGAAGAGGCTTTCAGGCCTCGAGTATGATGTGAGAAGGCTTTAAGGCCTTATGTTGATGTGACAGGATTTAAGGCCTTATGATATAGCGCTTGGGCTGTAGGAGCCTCTTCGGAGTCTGTTCATACCCCAGTGAGCGCAGGGTACCTAGGTGAGTTGGAAATGAGCCCGAGAGGCCGATGTTGGGTTTTGTGAGTTAGGAGTGGGCCCGAGAGGCCGATGTTGTGTTTTGGTGAGTTGGGAGTGAGCCCGCGGGCTAATACTGTACTGAGAGTTTGATGTTGAGCCCGAGGGGAAAGTTTCTTATTATTTCCTACTTGTTGAAATTTATTGTCTTTATTATTTTAAAATAGATTTATCTTATACTTCATGATTTTATTGCGTACTGATTTTACTACTTAAGATATCGTTGTTTGTGCCTTTATGAGATTTCATGCTTTCAGTCATTATTAATTTTTATTACTCACTGAGTTGGAGTACTCACTTTACTCCCTGCAACTTGTGTGCAGATGCAGGTAATTGTTCACCTGGTATCGAGTTTTGAGATGATTAGAGATTTTTCCATCGTAACCGAGCATGGTGACCGTTAGCGTTCGCGGCACCATATCTCTTCCTTTGATTCTACATTCCATTATGTATATTACGGGACTTATATTAGTGTTTAGATTCTTTAGACGCTCGTGACTTGTGACACCCCGATTTCGGGTTGAGATGGGCTGGTTCCCCGCTTTATCATTTTTCTTCCGTACTTATGATTATTTATTCTATGATTTGGACTTATTACTGCTAAGTAACTATAAAAAGATGTATTGTTGTACTATTGGGTGGACTTGTACTCACGAGAGGCATCATCACGATCGGGTTTGGGATTTTGGGTCGTGACAAGTTGGTATCATAGCCTAGGTTACTAGGTCTCACGAGTCATGAGCAGGTTTAGTAGAGTCTTGGGGATCGGTAAGGATACATCTGTATTTATCCTCGAGAGGCTACAGAACCTCTAGGAAAACTTCATATTCTTTGATTCTTATCGTGCATCCTTGATTCATCTTGAAAAGGAACTTTGAATTCCTTCCACGCATTCGTATGCACGCATGAACGCTCGGTATCAGATGTGCCTCAGTGGCTTTTGATCCCCCGATTGAGGGGTGATGAGTAATCTTTGTGAGTTTGATTAGGCTAGTCTGGAGGACTTGAGGCTGGATCTTTGCATGTGGATTAAGCACCAAGGTGATGATTATATGAACAAGTGATTTAATGGAATATATTCGGTATTGTCCCTATTAGTGGGAATGATAGATGGATAGTTACGTGATGAGTATGTTATAACTATGAGATATATATATATAACTTAGAAGTGACGATGGAGACCTACTGGATGATAGGTGAACCATTAAGTGTTTGATTTCCATTGTGATAGGACGTGTAGTCCCAAGTTATGGGTGCGTGAAGAATCTTTATATGTCTCCTATTTGGATTGAAATAAATTTCATATTACGGTATGAGTTTAGACTCAGGAAGATTAAGTGATTGTGTAATTTGTATGGAAGTGGAAGGTATACAAAAATATTAACTAAAGGTAAAGCTCGTGGGTAATTGGCTTATGAGGGGAATCTATTTGTCAAGTTGTGGACGTGTTGTTAGGATGGTTTTGGTGATTCTCTGGCAAATGGATAGGCCCAATTACAAAGGAAACTCTACCGAAACTTTTGAAAAATATGGGACTTGGTAAAAAAAATTGGTCTCCTAGAGAGTGAGCTTAACTGTTATGTGAGTGAATGCACAAAAGCGAAGAAGAGTTAAAATTCCAGATTATTTATGTTTCCATGAGCTTATGAAGGAGTGATTTTAATCTCACTATGGTATTATGGCAGCAATAGAATACATGGGTTGTGATTTATTGAGTGCGTTTTGATCTATGGATTTGAGCCAAGTTGGAGACTTTGCTATTAAATAAGTTGATTGCACGATTATGTGCTATATTGGTTCGAGTTTGATGCATGCTGTTGAATCAGTTATGGTTGTGGAAATTATGTCGAGAATGGAACGAGTGAAGGCAAAATTTTGATAATATGTCATGAGCTCAGATGAGCAGGAGATGAGTTTCGATGTTTACGGTAAGTTGGTATTGTCTTTAGCATCACCTAAGATTGGTGTTTTGTAAAAAGGGTTTTGCGTCCTGGTTAATGACTCTTGATTTCTCTTCTACGTTAGTGTGGCCGATGGCTTGGAGGTACGCTCTAGATATTGTTGTGGTATGTTGTGGGAGTGTGTCCCACGAGAAGATTATATAAGTGTGGCATGTGGTCACTTGATTGATCAAAGATGTAAATCAAGTATGAAGGTTGTGATAGTGTCATTAAATTGAGGATTCATGTCTGGAGGGCATTTGGCCTATTGGGTTGTGAACTTGGGAGGACTTCTCCGATTTTGCTGATGGTTCTTGTGTGTTATGAGAAAAAAGGGAGTTATTATGGACATTTGAAAGGTTATCGGACTAGTTCAGTGTGCTCCGAACCCGCTTGAAGTTGGTATTTTGTTGTAATAAGCAAATTTGGCTCGATGTGCATCTCCTTATGTGAGATCTATATGTCGATTGGGTGGCACACCGCCATAGGTATGTTATAAGGATCGGTTTGCACGCCGCAACAGTGTGATGTTGAGTATAGTTTTCTATATGCTATTTTGTATGTCTTGCTTCCTGTTTTCTAAGGAAAATTCGTATTAGTGCGTACGATTGGTAATTCCTCCCAGAGTTTGTTTTCTTCTTGTATCACATTCGAATTAGTAGCCTATCGGTATATTGGGGCATCATATGTGACTTTTGATTATGTTTATTGCCTGAGAAGCTCGTAATGGGTGAGACGGAATCATTGAATTCGAGATCAGTGCAATCTGACTAAATGAAATAAATTAAGGGGCTAAGGCCATTGTTTGGTTCAGAATGAGGTGATAGTTATTGCAATAAGTATAGACCCAATGAATAGTTGATCGATGTTATGAATTTATACAGACCTCATCCGTCGTGTCGATATTGTAAAAAATTTGAACAAGGCCTATGTATGTCGTGTAGAGCAAATGATGTGTAATGATTTTTCTATTAAATGGGATCAATGTAAGTTCTTGACTAGTTGAGTTTGTAAACGCTCCTGGTTCGGAAGGGAGGTGAAATCGTCATGTTACCTTAGGATGATATGGTATATGCGATATGTTGTGAAGGACTGAGAATTGCGTGTGTAAGGTTATGGTTCAGTTCTGAATGGAAATTCATAACATTCTTAGGCGGTACGGGCAGCTTTAGGCAATTTGAAAAATAAGCTTCAGATGATTAAGGAAGTTGTATTTCTAATCATATGTTTAAGGGAAAGGCCAATATGATTAAGTTGATGGCACTTAAATAGTATTGCAGCACTTTAACACTGGATCGACTGTTGACATTCGAGTTTCTTGTATGGCGCATGAAATTTTAGAGTATTTATTTTGAGATGATTGGGTATTAAAAATGTGCATGTATTTGCACGTTGGAAACTAGAATCAGGTGTGATGATTTGTGTGCCATATGGAGTTGGAGACTGGGCGTTCTCATGTATAGGCTAGGTTGTGGTGGTGGATCATATGTATCTAGTGCCATTTAGCGCCAATCGGGATTTGGAGGCTCGAGTGAATCTTTGTTTGCTGGTATGTTAGATTTATGATATGACGTCGGAATTCAAACTGGTTGTCTTAGTGTTGAGTGATTCTGAACTATTGCGCTATGAGCAGTACCAAAAATGCTACGGGTTGTGATGAGGCGCGTTGGATTATGTTCTAATAGAGCGGTTTATGTTTCAAAGAACCAGCGGACAACTGGGAAGGATTGCTTTCTTAATTGGGCATTCGTGATGGATGGCAACGCAGAGGTTTCTAACATTGATTCAGTTCTGGTGTTGAGGGAATTTTCGTATTCATTTCGTGTGGCTGGGCAAGTTGCCGTGCGAGGTTGTTGATTTCGGTATTAATTTGGTGTCGAGAACCGAATCGTCTGCCTCCGATAGGAGTTGTAGTAGTGGAAGTTGAGCGAGATGAGTAATTAGGTGTTGCTCGGTGAATAACATACCGATTTTGTTCTATGAGGTTGCATGGTGTGTGTTGTTTGTTTCACTGCGGGTGTAATGATTTGCTTTTTCTCCAGACATCAATTGAGAATGATTGTTGATTTCAAGCATAGTGACTTGAGGTGTTTCATGTGGAGTGGTACTTGGATAGGATCGCGCATTGCTGCAAAGCTATGTGGAAAACATGACTATGCGGGTCATTTTGTGTCGTATTTCAATGGTGTTAGATAGGGTTTCAGCCTTGTGTTATGGCATCACTAGTGAGTTTGAGGTACAACTCTCTCGGTTGACTCATTTTCATGATTTTAGTATGTTCAGATTGTTTCTTATTGGTGCGCGTATTATGCAAGTTGTGGCTTAGGCCTGTGTTGATGTGTTATATCACCAGAGTGGTGTGTTGGATTCGTGGTGATTGTTGGGGTCATTGATGAATATGAACAGATTTGATTTCGGCTTGTTAAAAGGATAATATCGAGGTTCGCTCAGAAATCTATTGTGGTATTAGTCAAAAGTGAAGTGGGGAAGGTGCTTCATAAGTGGTTGATCGGAGAAATAATTATGGTTTGCTGCGTGTCTCATTTATCGTTGGCAGTATATGAAAGTGTTGCAATAAGACTTTAGCTAATAAGGGATTTTCTATCGGTATTTGATTGTTGTGGGCAACTGTTTTGAATAGAAGTTATCTCGAGTGCTTGGATTATGCGGTATATCATATGATTTCACATGAGGTTGTAGGTATGGGTTATTACAGTTGGTTCGAGACTATTCAAGTATAGGTGTGAGGTTTTGATCATATTGATGGTTTCAGAAGTAAAAAGGTTGTTCCATGATTAATGGGCTAGACTGGGTTGTGTAAAATCTATTTAGATGTGTTGACGGACCTATTTGAGATAGGGTGACGTGGGATTACCCCCCCTCCCCCCCCCGGGTATATGCGTAGTAAGGTTATTAAGCTATTGGTTGGCTTCTAGGATAACTCTGGGTACGCTCGAGGACGAGCGTTTGTTTAAGTTGGGGAGAATGTGACGGCCCATCCCATCGTCTCGTGAGTTACTACCCCGTTCAACCCATTTTCTGCTTCCTTATTTTCATTATCAGTATTGGGTGTGTTTGAATTGAATTGAAATGATTTTGATAAGAAATGAGACACTTAGTCTCTTTTAAGAAGGCTTAAGTTGGAAAAGTAAACCGAGCATTGACTATGAGTTAGAGGGATCGATATGAATTCCGATGGTTCGGTTAGTTTCGGGAGATTATTTAAGGCGTAAGAGCACAATCGGAAGTAATTTTGGAGGTTGGGTGTAGAAGTTAGCCTATTTTTGCGAAGTTAGGATTTTGGCGAAATCCGGTTGGCATGCGAGATTTTGATCTGAGGGTTGGAATGAAATTCTGAGAGTTGCACTAGCTTCGTTAGGTGATTTGGGACATGTGTGCAAAATTTCAGTTGATTCGGAGGTGTTTAGGTCGAGTTTTTGATCGAATGCGAGTTTCGGGAGAAGTTGATAAACTTAGGATTTGATTTAATGGAATTTGATTATTTTGATGTTAACTGTAGTGTTTTAGTGTTTCGAGCAAGTTTGAATAAGGTAATATAACATATATGTGCTTTTGGTTGAGGTCCCGGCCGCCTCGGGGTGAATTCGGATGGTTAAACAGAGAGTTTTGAGTTTGTTGCATGTTTTGGAAATTGCTGGTTCTGTTATTTCCGCACTACGGAAAAGGGACCGCATAAGTGGTTCCGCAGATGTAGTGGAAGGGGTTGCAGAAGCGGTCCCTGGGGGACCTTGGATTTCCGCAGAAGCGGAGGAAGGTCCGCATAAGCGGTCACAGCAGATGCGATTTTGGACCGCATAAACGGTCCTGGCGGCTTAAGTGATTTCCGCATAGAGGAATATTTTCTACAAAAGTTGGAATCGCAGATGCGGTGTTCGAACCGCAGAAGAGAAAATCGGCCTGGGCAGAAGGGTTTTTATTGAATATTTCATCCGCGAGCTTGGGATATTTCCACAATTTTTTAACGTCCTTGGGAGCTTTTGGACGGGAATTTCAGAGGGATTCAAGAGGAATCAACTTGAGGTAAGAATCTTGGTCTTAGAACTCGATTATATTGTGAAATTGGCCTTGACATTTATGGAAATTTAGCTAAAATGGTAAAAACTAGTGCTTGGAAATTTGGTATTTCAAAGTAGGATTTGAGGGGTCATTTGAACTCCGATTTTAGTATTCTTGGTATGTATGAGCTCGTGGGAAGATGAGGAATATAAATACGTAAAAAATTTTGAGCTTTGAGAAGTGGTCTTGGGCTCGGGTTTTGGTAATTTCATGAATTGTTCCTGAATTTGACTATTTTCGATTGGGTATTATTCCCTTAGCATATTGTGATGTATTCGCTCTGAATTTGGATACATTCGACGCGCATGGAGGCCGATTTGAGGAGCAAAAGCATCGGGGGCTAGATATTTCGCCGGTTTGAGGTGAGTAATGATATTAAATGATGTCCTAGGGGTTTGAAACCCCGGATTGCACAACGTACTACTATGTCGAGATGAGACACGCGTTGTATGACGAGCACGGGGTTATTTACTATTGGGGATTGTGACTTTGTCCATCCTGGTCGATTTTTAATGTGTATTTGATAAAGACTTGTTGGTTTTCACAATGATTTGGGCTTATTGCCATACTTGGGCTTCGTGCCAATTATTTGAAATCCTTTGTGAATTTTAATCACTGTTTTCCTCACTAATTGAAATATAATTTGAACTCAGTCCATCAGAATCATACTATTTCACGAACTCAGCAACATTTATACTCAACTTGAGATTTAAGTGATATTTCTAATATTGTTTGAGCTGAGCACCATCATTTTATTGATGCCCAAGGGGCTTATGATTATTTTCTGGACTGATTGAGGCCGAGGGACATATGTGAGGATATGTTGTGTGATGTGATGAGGCTTTCAGGTCTCGATTGTGATGTGAGAAGGCTTTAGGGCCTTATGTTGATGTGATAGGCTTTAAGGCCTTATGATATAGCGCTTTTGGGCTGTAGGAGCCCCTTCGGAGTCTCTACACACCCCAGTGAGCGCAGGGTACCTATGTGAGTTTAGAGTGGGCCCGAGAGACCGATGTTGTGTTTTGTGAGTTGGGAGTGGGCCCGAGAGGTCCATGTTGTGTTTTATGAGTTGGGAGTGGGCCCGAGAGGATAATTTTGTGTTTTGGTAAGTTGGAAGTGAGCCCGCGGGGCTGATACCTTACCGAGAGTTTGATATTGATCCCGATGGGTAAATTTCTGATTATTTCTGACTTGTTGAAATTTATTTGTCTTCACTATTTTAAAATAGATTTATCTGATACTTTACGGTTTTATTGCGTGGCTGATTTTACTGCTTGAGATAGCGTTATTTATGCCTTTTTGAGATTTCATACTTTCAGTCATTATTTAATTTTATTACTCACTGAGTTGGAGTACTGACTTTACTCCCTGCACCTCGTGCGTAGATGCAGGTAATTGTTCACCCGGTAGCGGGTTTTGAGCTGATGGGAGATTTTGCCATCGTAGATGAGCAAGGTGACGGTCAGCGTTCGCGGAACTGTATTTCTTCCTTTGATCCTACATTCCATTATGTATATTACGAGACTTATAGTAGTGTTTAGATTCTTTAGACGCTCGTGACTTGTGACACCCCGATTTCGGGCTGAGTTGGGCAGGTTCCCTATTTAATCATTTTTCTTTCGCACTTATGATTATATATTCTATGATTTGGACTCATTCCTGCTAAGTAACTATAAAGAGATGTATTGTTGTACTGTTAGCTGGCTTTGTCCTCACGAGGGGCGCCACCACGACCGGACTTGGGATTTTGGGTCGTGACATATGTCCTTAATATTATGTGATCAATTTTTGTAGAATTATCATACGAGGCAATGTCCTTAACTTTATCAATCAAGAAATTCCGAAAAAAGATCAAATTCTTACCTACTATATAATCAAATCAATAGAAATCAAAAAGAGTATAACTATATCGAAATAAAAATCGATAGAAACACATGAAAGTATAACTTACTGTAAATCTATGTCGATTTTTTGGATGAGAATGTTGAATTTTTTAATCGGAAGAGAATCTTCCTCAATTTACGATCACATTGTTATCGCCGCCGCTGCTGCTGCTGCTTCTGGTTGTGTGAGAATAAAAGTGTTGGTATAAGTTATAGAAGAAGGGTATTTTCGACTATTCAGGTATGAGTTTATTAAAGCAGCTACTAAAGACTAAATACATTGAAAACACTGGCTTTAAAATAAAAGCAGCTGCTATTAGTAGCTATTTGTGCACATCGCACTACTTTTGATGATGTGAGGCCTTTTAGGAAAAACTTTGCCGGCTTGGCTGAAGAGTACAATATAACATCATGTTAAGAGTATCTTTGGGTTATTTTTTCCAGACAACTGGTATCAGAGTCGGCACAACATATAGTTTTTTCACATCTATGTGCCGGTTGCACAAACTCTCCTTTGGGGTTTGGTGACCATATGTACTTAAATCATGTGGGTTATTGTATAGGGTCGAATTTTTCCCTTGACGTTCTCATGCTGACGGGCACGTCCAAATAAGCAGACGCCAACCATAGCGAGGGTACGGCCGGGGCAGAAGAATAAAAGCGATGTTGTTTAGATCTTAGCTTCTTCTTTAAGCAGAAGTTACCGGCATCTGTACCTTTTCTTTTACTATTTCGAGGAAGGTCTCCTACTATATAAAAGGAGACCTTCATATCGTAATAGCATAAAATATTATTATAGTTAATACAACTCTCAACTTTCTCACTCAATCCGTAAACTCTCTCTCTGTCTCTCTGAAACTTTTGCTATCTCTCTACATTATCATTGTCTTCAACTCTAGGGCTCATTATATTTGATTACGATTTACCCTTACCTTCTTTTGATTGTTTTTAAGCTTACAAAGTATATTGATAACTTTTGAGTCAAACAACTTGGCGCCATCTGTGGGAATTTCGAGAATCAAAATCATTTTTTGCACCTAGAGAACCACCAACAAATATCCTCTGCATCACACGAACAAAAATGGCTGACAACAACACAAGAATGAAAGCGATAGCGGAAGTTAGAACCGACCTCATGGGTTCTCTCAACAAAGCTTGTGAAGAGGGTATTTTGAATGCAACCCCTTGCACCATATTGGGTGGGGAGATCCCACCTCCCCAACCTAAAGATCTGGTGATTCTGTGCGAAAATGGAGCTTCTACATCTGCAACTAAAGAAGCACCCCCAGAAGTCCAGAAGCTACTAGTAGAATGGCTAACAAGTGCTCTAAGAATCTTAGTCGAGAAATCACCCAAAAATAACGTCAGGCGCACACCAATAGTGGGCCTTGCTGATACTGAAGGTGAACCCGAGATCGTGAGAGCAAACAATGTGCCCATCGATACTCAGACCAGCGGTGACACACTCACATCCATCCTCAAGAAGATGGAGGAAATGGAAAACGAAAACAAGTCACTTTGTGACCAGATGAAGGAACACCTAGAGAGGGTAGACAAGATCCCTGGTGCTCCCAAGCTGCTACCAAAGCGCGACGTGAGGAGGTTTGTTTAACAACCCTACACGGAAGAGGTTGCACCGTACTCCATCCCAAAAACCTTCTAAATGAATCCCTATTTAAGAGTGTACGACGAAAATACAGATCCCAAGGATCATCTGATCCAATACGTCATGGCTGTAAAGGCAACGATTTGTCAAAAGAACAGGTGCCATTCGTGCTGTTGAAGAAGTTTGGCGAAACATTGACAGGAGGAGCCCTAACATGGTACTCCTGTCTATCGGCTATGATCATTTATACATTCTAGGAAATGGCGGACAAGTTTGTCACCGCCCATGTAGGAGCAAAGAAAGCACAAGCAAGAGTCAATGACATCTTTGCTGTCCGGCAAACCACAGAAGAATGACTCAGGGACTTCCTGGATAGATTTAACAGAGTAAGGATGAGCCTACCGAACGTGTCAGAAGGCATCACGGTCGCCGATTTTCAAAACGAGCTAAGCAGGGACGGCTCGAGGGTGACCAAAAAACTACTAATCGTCTTATGAAGTATCCTCCTAGCACATGGGAAGAAATCCACAACGCCTAATGCACTGAGGTACGTGCAGAAGAAGATAACCTCAACGGGCCGACTCAACGACTAACAACAATACACCCAAAAATTAGAAGAGACCGACACAACGAAGGATGACGGGAACAAATCCCACGTCCCAATAGGGAAAGGCACCAACCCTATGTCAGGTCTTCTCATACACCACCACCAAGGCACGCGGACGCACTATAGTGACATATCACTCCACTACAAAATGATAGAGATATGCCTCTTTTATTATCTGCACATAACTTCTGTGTGTCCCCTTCAGAAATAGTGTAGGCATTGGAGAAGCTGGGGACCAAAGTACAGTGGCCGACGAAGATAAAATCAGATCCCGCCACTAGAAAGTCAAACATCCTATGTGAGTTCCACCAGGAACGAGGGCACAAAACCGAAGACTGGATAGGTCTACGGCAAGAGGTGGTCAAGATACTGAACCAAGGATACTTGAGGGAACTGCTCAGTGACAAAGGAAAAATCAACTTTGCACGGGGACAGGAACAACCACATGGGCCACAAAGCCACCTTTACCAACATGCACAATCAACATGATCATCGGAGATGGCAACAACTCGGTGATCAATCACATCAAATTCGCCACTAAACACAAACTGAAGCGAAACATCGCCTACGAATGGTATGACTACATCGAAGATAGCATTACATTCGATAAGTCTGATGCCGACGGTTTGTATTTCCCTCACTATGATGCTTTATTTATCACTTTGCGTATAGCAGATACAGATGTTAAAAGAATCATGATTGATGATGGAAGCAGTGCCTGTGTTATCCATCCAAGGGTTCTCGAACTAATGGAACTCGAGGATAAGATAATAATGCGCCGCATAACACTAACTGGTTTCAATAATGAAGTGGAACGAACCTTCGGGGAGATATCATTGCGCCTCTTGGCAGGAGGGGTCATGCTGGAAATAGCTTTCGACGTGATGAACCAGGAGATGTCATACAACGCCATCATCAGACGCCCGTGGATACATGCCATGAGAGCGGTCCCGTCAAGCTTCTACCAAATAATCAAATTTCCCACCCCATGGGGAATATTAAGCATTCGAGGAGAGCCTCGCATCGCCCAAGAATGCTACAAAATAGCTCAAGATTGCGCCCACACCAAACATTTTAAAGGGGAGAGTGCAGAGGCATAGCAATCAGACATATCGAGGACTAAGGTCTATCCGACAGAGGACGCCATGAGAGAACCTGATATCATAGAGGCCTGAAAAGCCATGATCGAGGACATTGACCCAGTCCAAATGGATAATGACGATCATACAAAGAAAGCCTATATCGGGCACGGCCTCTCAAATCCAAGTAAGTATCGTGAATTTTTATCTAACCACACAGACCTGTTTGCATTTCCCCATTTAGATATTCCAGGGATCCCGCAAGAAATCGCCACTCACAAGTTGAACATTGACCCATTATACCCGCCCGTGCGGCAAATGAGAAGAAAATTCAACGGTGCTATCAATGAAGAGGTCAGTGAGGAAGTAGACAAACTTCTGGCCAATGGTTCCATCAGGGAATCAAAGTACCCTCAATGGGTCTCCAACATCGTCATGGTCAAAAATAAAAATGGGAAGTGCGGAATGTGCGTAGACTTCACCTACTTGAACAAGGTGTTCCCTAAGGATTCATTCCTACTGCCCCACATCTACCAACTAATAGACACAACCGTAGGGCATGAGCTGCTAAGCTTCGTAGACGCTTACTCCGGCTACAATCAAATCATGATGGCTGAGGAAGACCAGGAGAAGACGACTTTCATCAACCACCATGGAACATACTGCTATAAGGTATGCCCTTCGTGCTTAAAAATGTAGGAGTCACATACCAAAGTCTGGTCACCAAGATGTTCAAAGAACAACTCGGTAAGACTATGGAAGTCTATATCGATGATATTCTAGTAAAGTCATCAAAGAAAAAAGACCACATCGACCACCTGAAGGAGGCCCTCGAAATATTAAGGACGTACAGGATGAAGCTAAACCCCGAGAAATATACCTTCGGTGTGGCCTCAAGGAAGTTTTTTGGGTTCCTCGTATCACAACAAGGCATTTAGGTCAACCCGGACAAGATCAAGGCGATAGACGCAATCCCTGAAGTGTTAAGTAGAAAGAAACAGGTACAGAAGCTTATGGGGCAGATAGCTGCTCTATCCAGATTCATTTCATAGTCCTCTGATAGGTGCCATAAATTATTCAATGTGTTGAAAAAAGACCAAGGGCTACAGTGGAATGAGGAATGCGTCGAAGCCTTGAGAAATCTAAAGGCGTACCTATCTTCACCGCCCCTACTGGTCAGAGCGAGCCCAGGCGAGACCCTGCTGGTGTATCTGGCCGTGTCTGAAGTCGCTGTCAGCGATGTCCTGGTCCGCAAAAATAAAGGTATGAAATCTCCTATTTATTATATTAGCATAATCTTAGTGGATGCCGAAACACGGTATCCACACCTCAAAATACTAGAACTAGCACTGGCACTGGTAGTAGCTTCACGAAAGCTATGGCCCTATTTCCAATGCCACCCCATAAAAGTGGTGACGACCTTCCCGTTAAGAAGCGTCTTACACAAGCCTAAATTATCAGGCCGGCTCGCTAGATGGGCCATTGATCTCAGCGAGCACGACATCTCATACCTTCCGAGGACCGACATCAAGTTGCAAGTTCTGGCCGACTTTATAGCTGACTTCAGCACAGACATCCTGCCAGAGGCAGAACTTGAGGCACAACGTGCCTCCTCTAACAACGACATATGGATTCTCTATACTGATGGCGCCGCTAATGTATCGGGATCGGGACTAGGACTCATCCTCGAAGCTCCCAAGGGCGAAAGAATTTGCCAGCCCGTACGATGCTCTAAAATGACTCACAACGAGATCGAGTACGAGGCTGTTATTATAGGTATGAAACATTCATCAAATATGGGGCTCATCAAATCGTCCTCCACTGCGATTCCCAACTCGTGGTAAATAAAGTCACTGGGACTTGCCAGATCAAAGAACAAATATTGCAAAAATACAAGTCAGAAATCCAAAGATTAATGGCTGAGTTTGATAAATGCCGCTTCGAACAAATCCCGGGTGCACGGAATATTGAAGCAGACTGTTTAGCAAAGCTGGCCGTGGCCACTAAAAACATCAACATTGAAAGCGTGGTCACCCTCCTCCATTCAGCCATTCATCACACTGAGGTATTCTCTTTAAACTTGACTTGGGACTGGTGCAACCAATTTGTATCCTATCTACAGAACGGAACGCTACCACTCGACAAAAAAGAGGCAAAGAAACAATGCGTGCATGCTGCTCGGTATTGCCTAATATATAATGACCTCTACTAAAGGACGTTTCATGTACCCTTGGCCAAATGCCTAGGGCCACATCAAACGAGGTAGGTACTTGAAGAAGTGCATGAAGATCATTGCGGCACCCACATAGGTAACCATGCCCTCGTATGATGCCTTATACGGGCCGGCTACTACTGGTCTACCATGAAGAAAGAGGCGGCGAAGTACGTTCGCCGGTGCGAACAGTGCCAAAAGTATGCCCCCATGATACATCAACCAGGAGAACCCCTCCATTCGGCTACCTCACCATGGGCCTTCATCAAATGGGGAATAAAGATAGTCGGCCCCTGCCCGTAGGACGAGGAAAGGAACAATTTCTACTAGTCTTAACTGACTATTTCTCCAAGTGGGTGGAAGCCGGTGCATACGCACAAATATGCGAACAAGAAGTCATCGTCTTTATATGGAAAAATATCATGTGCCACTTCAGCATCCCCAAAGAAATCAGTTGCGACAACGGACGACTGTTCATTGGCCAAAAAATGACTGAATTCTTCGAGAAATGGCGTATCAAGTGAATCTCTCCATGCCATATCACCCTGCCGCCAACGGCCAAGCAGAATCTTCCAACAAAACAATACTGAATATACTGAAAAAGAAACTCGAAGAGGCTAAAGGTCTATGGCTTGAGCTACTGCCCGAAGTGTTGTGGGCATACAGGACCACACCCAAATCCAGCATAGGGGAAACACCGTACTCACTGGTCTACGGAGCAGACACAGTCATACCCGTCGAAGTTGGAGAACCAAGCCTAAGGTATTCACACACCAGTGGAACAGAAAATGACATGAATAGTCTCCAAGACCTCGATGAAGCCGATGAGAGGACAAAAATGGCCCACATAAGAATGGTGGCCCAAAAATAGAAAGTCGAAAGATACTACAACAAGAGAGCAAAGATAAGACCACTCAAAGTGGGAGACTACATCCTCAAAGCCAATACATTGGCATCCAAAGATCCAAATGAAGGAAAATTGGGCACCAACTGGGATGGACCTTACAAAATCACATTAACAGCCAACAAAGGAGCATTCCAATTGGAAACAATGGAAGGAAAAACGCTCCAAAACAATTGAAACGTTGCCCACCTCAAGATATTTCCATTTCTGAAAGGCGTCTCCCGAGTCGTACTCTTTTTCCCTTGCCACAGTTTTTTCCCAATTGGGTTTTCTCGGGGAGGTTTTTAATGAGGCAGCGAAGGGGACACCTGGGAGTATTTGTGGACATGTTTACCATATCAGCCTCTCCATACGCTCTCCAGGGCGACATGATAAAGGGGGGACTGGACTAGCTTGATCTCCAATGTATAAAGGGCTACGGCTATCTCCAATATAGAAAGGGCTACGACCATCTCCAATATATAAAGGGCTACGGCCATCTCCAATACATAATGGGCTACGGCCATCTCCAATATATAAAGGGCCAAGACCATATCCAATTGTGTAAAAAGCTAAGGTCATCAATTTAAGTCTAGCTAAGGCCATCGACTTCATCATGACTAAAGTCATCGATCTAAATCTAGCTAAGGCCATCGACTTCATCATGACTAAGGTCATCGATCTTAATCTGACGAAGGCCATCGACTTCATCATGATTAAGGTTATCAATTTAAGTCTGTCTAAGGCCATCGACTTCATCATGACTAAGGTCATCGATCTAAATCTGGCTAAAGCCATCGGCTTATCATGACTAAGGTCATCAATCTAACTTTTGGCTAAGTCCATCACCATCGAACGTCGACCCAGCTCGACTACGTTAAATAAATGATTCGACAACAGTCGAAGTTAAATGGCTAAGGCCATCGACTTTACTTATGGCTAAGTCCATCACTATCGAACGTCGACCCATCTCGACTATAGTAAATAAACGAATCGACAACATTTGAATTTAATCGGCTAAGGCCATCGACTTTACTTATGGGTAAGGCCATCGCCGCTAATAGTCGACCTAGTTCGACTACAGCAAGCAAGTGACTCAACGGCAGTCGAAGTCACCCATCTGGCCAAGGGCATCAACTTCATTATGGCCAAGGCCATCGCCGCTAATAGTCGACCTGGTTCGACTACGGCAAGCAAGAGACCCAACGACAGTCGAAGTCACATGTATGGACAAGGCCATTAACATGATATGACTAAGGTCATCATCATAATTCTCGCAAGGCCATCGTCACAAAGTTCCAACCTAGCTTGACCACAACGCGAAGCACAGAGGCAACAATCATAAACACAATAAAAGTTCTAAGGAGTAAAGAAAAACAGCAACAAAAGAGTCATATTTCACTATCTCCAAAAATACATGTACATTCGACCTCAAAAAAGGTCCCATTTACATCCATAAATATATATACACAAAAATCCTAAGAGCCTTAGCCACTTCCTTCATCTCGCCCTGCCTGATCACGTTCTGGTCCGTTACCATCTACGGGCGGGTAAGTCTTAGAAATCCAGGAGCTGGATTCCAAGCGGTTGACGTCTCCAGAGTTACAGCCCTCCCTATCTTGTGAGTTAGAGCTGTAAACAGTGCCTCACGGGAGACGCAGGTCAAGCGTCGCTGCTCCTCAACTTCAGCCTCAATGGCCCGACCAACTGAAAAATACTCCTCGAGTACGACCAATCTGGTATCATGGTATACCCACATCTCATGAGCTTCACGATGCGTATCATCTTGTGGGGCAGTTCACCTGAGGACTTTAACCTCGTCCGTCTTAGCATCAAGCTCAGCAGACAAGGCCGTGACCCGGGTCCGCAGTTCGGCAGCCTCCGCAACTACTAAACGGCTGACTTCCATCTATTCATCCTTTGACTGGAGGAGGATCTCCAACTCGGTGTTCTGTGCAACAACGGCCACGAGCTTCTCATCAACCTTCTCCAATTCAGCCACTCGCATTTTTAACTGCTCCTCAAATTGCTTGAGGCCCTCATGGAACACCCAAAACTTGGGGTCCTACTTGTACACACCAGCCAACGTCTGATGCGCCCCATGGGTCCGCTGGTACTTCTGCAGCAGTTTATTGAAGTCAGTCGCCTTATTCCGCGCACATCGTTCCCTCTCCACATCTAAGACGAGAGTCTGAAAATACCAAAGGAAAGAGTAAGTACATGGTAAAGCCACCCCCGCAACACAAAAAGGAAAGGAAAAGGCTACCTGCAGGGCCGCGCCAGTGACCTTCCGGGATAGGTCCCTATCACTAACTCCCTCCAACGCCTCACTCTCGGCGCCCGCACACAAAGGGGTCATATTCGCAGCGGCCTACTCGCACCTCTTCAACAGATTGTAGCCACTCAGAATCACGATGCGGTGGGTAGACCTACCAGTCTTCATCTCCACACAGTTTGAGGTTCTCCCTCCTTCACCTGCGTCCCCAGCGGGGGCCTCCGGGCTCACCCTCTCGACATATCCGCTCGTTCCTCCCGCAGCGGCTGACGAACTGCCCTCCTGAATATGGGCTAGGCTGGCTTAGGTAACACCCCTCATTCGAGGCACATATCTCCCCGAATTGATGGTGTCATCAATGAAAACCGGCCTCGACTCGCGACGAGGTCAACTAACCTTCTAACCCCGAGTCGCTATCGCCTTGCCAGTTAGCAACCGACACCTCTTACACTCTAGAGTTTCTTCATCTTCAGAAACCCCCTCCACGAGTTGTAAGGTCGGCTCTGAAGGAACCATTTTAGTAATAGATGCAATCTCAGGCGTCGTCTCGGGTACACCCTCAGACACCGCCACAAGCGCCTCCTCAGACATCGCTTACAACATAGTTTTGGGCATCGTCTCAGGCAGCGCCTCAGACACCGCCTTTGCCACGGCCTCTTGCTGAGAAGTAGAAGGAGAACTGTCACTGGGTGAGCCTTCGAGGAATATATCTTTACCATCAGAGTCAGACTCTATCCTAGACGGGCCAACGACGGTTATCTTCTTCGCCTTTCTAGAATCGCTCCGACCTGCCAGTACAAGTACATTGAATAACAAAAACTGAAAGAACCTTCAAGCCAAAGCCAAAAGTTATTTTTACTTGCTGGGCCGTACAGTTTATGGAACTCAGCCCAAGTACGGCACTCCTCCATATACGGTATCAACCTCTCCACCCACGACCTAATGTCGTCAATCGTTTGAGGCGAGCGAGCCTCCACTACAAGATAAAGACAAAGAATTCGTAATGGTTGAGCTGTCAGGACCAAAATCATCATAAAATCACACACAAGGGTACTTACATTCTGAGTTCCACATCTCCGGGAACCATTCGGGGTCAGAAACCAGGTTCTCCGTCCTAATAAAGAAGTATCATTTCCAGAAGCCGCGATTGGCTTTATCATCGGACTGCACTATGAAGCTCTTTGTACCACGGCGCTTCAGATGAAGCATGGTGCCCCTCAAGTAGCTTGCATTAAACATTTGCAACAGATTATGAACAGAAACCACGCTCCTGGCTTTGGTCGCATACGTGGTGAGGATTCTGCACACCTTCAAAGTATAAGGTGTGAGCTGAGCCGGGCACACTTTGAAGAAGCGACAGATCTCCTCCGCTAGAGGGTTAAGTGGAAAACTGTACCCAATCTGAAGCGGGTATTCATAGAATGTGTAGAACCCAGGCCTATGCACATTGGCATAGTTCATACCAACCGGGGCCATTTCAACATGGTTAGGAATATGTACGTTTCCCTAAGGGTGTCTAAGTGGGACTGCAGTAATTCACTTAGCTCCCAAGGAAGAAGTGGGCATCTCGTGTTGAAGTCATTTCGAACACTCATGTTCTTTGGAAGTATGTTGTCCGCCGATAAAGGAACAAGGGCCTTTCCCGCTTCTTCCTCTTCGCCACTGGAGGAAGGCGTAACCCTACAAGAGGCGGTGTTCTTAGCCATTTTATTATCTAAACAACGCTTCGCCATGATTAGTTTTACGACTGAAGGTGTTATCAACGAGAGGTACGACCCTTAAAAATGGTAGTTGTCAAACAAATCAACGGTTGCAGGAAACAGATACAGAGAAAGAAATCAAGAAATGTTCCTAAAGGGTTCGAAAGATGAATCATATTGAATCGCTCCTCTATTTATAGGGGTAAGATGCACGAAAATAGAAAAGGCATGATTCAAAAACTGACATGGGAAACCAAAACATCAAATCATATTCTGGATTGCCTTAGGAACAAGTGTAATGATGACGCACGTGACCGGTGATGTCATTCCAAAAAGGAACCATATGTCAACCACTCAACAATATCATGCATGTTCGCATCCTTTAAAAAGACGTCTATAGGTGCAGCCAAATTCCCTTAAGGCGAAGCTTGCAGTTCCGTCCACTGAAGACGCCCATCGAGCACATTTCCAATGAACGGAGAGACTAACTGTAAAGGGTAGAATTTGGCACTCGACGTCCCCATGCTAATGGGCACGTCCCAATAAGTAGTCGCCAACCATAGCGATGGTACGGCCGGGGCATAAGAATAAAAGCGATGTCGTTTAGATCTTAGCTTCTTCTTTAAGCAGAGGTTATCGACATTTGTACCTTTTCTTTTATTATTTCGAGGAAGGTCTCCTACTATATAAAGGAGACCTTCACATTGTAATAACATGAGGTATTATTATTGATAATAAAACTCTCAACTTTCTCTCTCTATCTCTAAACTCTGTGTGTGTGTGTGTGTGAAACTCTTACTATCTCTCAACATTATCATTGTCTTCAACTCTAGGGCTCATTATATTTGACTGCATGTCACGACCCAAAATCCCATATCCATTCATGATGGCGCCTCTCGTGAAGACAAGGTCAACCAACAGATTAACAATAACTCTTTTAACAATTGCTTAATACGAATGAGTCAAAACCATAGATAACATTATCATAGATGCGTAAGAAAAATAATAAAATAGGGAACCAGCCCAACTCAGCCCGAAATCGGGTTGTCACAAATCATGAGCATTTGAGGAATCTAAACACTACTATAACACTAGTAAATACATATTGGAATTTAGAATCAAAGGAAAAGATACAGTGCCGCGAACGCTGGCGGTCAGCTTGCTCAGCTACGATGGCAGAATCTCCAATCAGCTCAAAACCCGTTACCGGGTGAACAATTTCCTGCATCTGCACACGAGGTGTAGGGAGTAAAGTGAGTACTCCAACTCAGTGAGTAATAAAAATAAATAATGACTGAAAGCATGAACTCTCATAAAGGTACAATATAGCATTATTTCAAGGAGTATAATCAGTTACATAATAAAACTGTGAAGTATCATTTAATTATGTTTTAAAACAATGAAGATAAATAATTTCCACAAGTAAGGAATAGTCAAAAACTTGCCCCTCCGGCTCAATATCAAACTCTCAGTATAGTATCAGCCCCACGGGCTCACTCCCAACTCACCAACACATAACATTAGCCTTTCGGGCCCATTCCCAATTCACCTGGGTACCCTGCGTCCACTGGGGTGTGTACAGACTCCGGAGGGCCTCCTGCAGCCCAAGCGCAATATCATAAGGCCTTAAAGCCTTCACGCATCACACTCGAGCCTTAAAGCCTCCTCAAATAACACTCGAGGCTTGGAAGCCTCCTCACATCACTCAACATATCCTCATATATGGCCCTCGTCCTCAATCAGTCCAAAAAATAATCATAAGCCCCTCGGGCATCAGTAAAATAATGGTGCTCAGCTCAAACAACATTATAAATATCATTTAAATCTCAAGTTGAGCATAAATGTATCTGAGTTCATAAAATAGTATAATTCAATTGGACTGAGTTCAAATAATATTTCAATTAGTAAGGAAAAATAGTGATGAAAATTCAAAAAGGGTTTCAAACAACTGGTACGAGGCCCAAGTATAGCAATAAGCCCAAATCATGGTGAAAACAACAACTCTTTATGAAATACGCGGTAAAATATCAACCGAGATGGACCAAGTCACAATCCCCAATAGTAAATGACCCCGCGCTCGTTATACAACACGTGTCTCACCTTAACATAGCACTACGTTGTGAAATCCGAAGTTTTAAACCCTCAGGACATTATTTAAAATCATTACTCACCTCAAGACAGCCAAGAGTCTAGCTCGCTATGCCATTGTCTCTTGAATTGGCTTCCTCGTGCGAAGAATCTCCCCAAAATCACAATGAATATGCCGCATTATGATAAAGGGACAGTACCCAATCGAAAGCAATTGAAAAATATCAAAATTCACAAATTTGACAAAACCTGAGCCCCGGACCCACGTCTCGAAACTCAAAAATCTTTATTCCAAAATGTTCTTCGTCCTCTAACAAGTACGTACATATAAAGAACACAAAAATCAGAGCTCGTTTGACCCTTCAAATCGACCCTAGAATATCTCTAAATCACAAGCCTTAAAACCCCACTTTTCTACTGATTTTCATGTTCTAATTCACATATAATCTTGTATTTAACTTGAAAATAAGTAAAAACAACTCACCTTTGATGCTTGATGAAATCCCCCTTGAAATTCTCTCCAAAATCCTCCAAGCCAAATGAAAGAAATGAAAGAAATAAGCCAAACTCGTGTTTAAAGAATCTACTTGTGCTTCGTCGAGTTGTACCTTGCACTTATGCTATACAAGTTGTACATCCTATTAAAATTCTCCCTTATCGGATACCTTCTGTTTAAACACCCATAACATCTTGTATGAATATCCAAATGACAAAAAATTTAGAAATTTAGAAACTAGACTCGAAGACCTTTAATTTGATAGGTTGTACACCATATAACTCTTTATATATCCCGAGATATGAGCTTATAAACTGCATCAGTAAATTCTGCCGAAATCACTCCAGCAGCCATTTTCGATCCATCATAACTTTCTCAGATAATATCCAATCACGAATGATTTAACATTCTGAAAAATAGAATGTAAGAGCTATAATTTTTGTGTTTTGCAATTTTTTTGATTTCTTATAAATTACAAGATATGAGCTTCCAAACTAGAGTCCTCGCACCAGAAACATTCTGGTGCACAGCTAAAGCCAAAAATATTCTGCAATTTTTCCAAAAATGAAATAGTCCGTTTAACCATCCAAAACTCACCCGTGGCCAGTGGAACCTCAACAAATCATGCCAACATATCTCATAACATCCTTCAAACTTGTTCCAACCTTCGTAACACTCAAAACAACATCATAACGCTGAATTCGCGTCAGATTCAAGCCTATGAACTTTGAAACTTCTAACTTCCACACCCTATGCTGAAACACGTCAAAACTAGTCCGGATGACCTCAAATTTTGAAGACAAGTCCAAAATGACATAACGAAGCTACAGCAACTCTCGGAATTCCATTCCGAGCCTCGAATCAAAATCTCACCTATCAACCTGAATTCGCCAAAATACTAACTTTGCAAATTCAAGCTTAATTCCACACCGGTCATCACAGAAATATTTCGGACACACTCCTAAGTCCTAAATCACCTAACGAAACCACAAAATTTGCATTTCGAGCCTTCTAACATATAAGTCAATATCCGGTTGACTTTTCCAACTTAAGCTTCCTTAAAAGAGACTAAGTGTCTCAAACCTTACCAAAATCATTCCAGAATAACTTCAAATTTTGCACACATGTCACATTCGACATTACGGACTTGCCCCAACTTTCGGAATTGCATTCCGACCCTGATATCAAAATTTCCACTTCCAGTCGAATTTTCTCAAAACCTTCAAATTTCTATATTTAGCCAAATGACTCCAAAATGATCTCCGAACATCCAAATTCACTTCCGATCGCGCTCCCAACTCCAGAATCATCATACGGAGCTATTCCCAGACTCGGAATCCCAAACGAACATTTATAACACTGAAATGCCTTCCAACCCAAATTTATGAAATTCTTCTAAAATGCTAACTTACACAATATACGCCGAAATGCTCATGGGTTATCCAAAACCAAATCCGGACATACGTCTAAGTCCGAAATCATCATATGAACCTGCTGGAACTTTCAGATCCCGATTCTGGGGTCTTTTACTCAAAATTCCAATCGTAGCCATTTTCTTCAATTTAAGGCTACCGCAATGAAAATTTTCTTTCCAATTGACTCCGAATTTCCCGAAATTCAACTCTGATCATACGCACAAGTCAATATACCTGAAATGAAGCTATTCATGACTTCCAACTGCTGAATGACGTGCTAGAGCTCAAAACAACCTATTGGATCGTTACATTACGATTTGCCCTTACCTTCTTTTGGTTGTTTTTAAGGTTACAAAGTATATTGATAACTTTTGAGTCAAACAGTCACATCATGTTAAGTGTCTTCGGGCCGTTTTAGCCGAATATATATATATACTGTGTAACATACGGACATGTTTCAACTGATTTTTGAATTGCTGTTTGCTGTTAAGGTTTCAGTTGAGGGACAACCATAACAATGCTATGATCCACGACCAAGACAGATAACAGAAGGGGGCCAGTTGAAAGAGATTAGAGGGAGAAAGGAGGGGCCTCAGCCTCTGCTTCATATTGAGAATGGTGGTGGCGCTAGTCAAACAAATGAGATAATTAAGGAAAAGACCCCATGTGCATTATTTGATAAAATGATAGTTATATGTTGGTCCATTATTTCATTTGAACACGTGCGAAAGTCATGCATAATGGGGAATGATCAACTGGTTGTAGCTACCAAAAGGCGTCTGGTGGTTGAAGAGTCTATTTTCTATTTTTCTGGTTGTTTTTTGTTTTTTTGGGCTTTGGGCTTTGGCTAAATTGTGTGAAAATTCATCAAGGAATTAATTAACGTGAAATGATTTTGATACATAGGTAGGCTGTCTATATTACGCTCCTTGAAGTGTAATTCTTTTCTAATTCGAATCCTGCATGAATACAAAATGCGTTGTACGCCCTTTCACTTTTAAATTTCGCAGGGAGAAATTTGTAAAACTCTCATGAATTAGTTTGTACTTGATTTCCTTCAAGTTGAAAAGGAAAAAAAAAACATACTATTTATTAATTGACCTTTTATTCTTTAGGCATATCCGATTATGTAGAACTCCTTCGCTCTACTCATACGAATTTACCCTAAATAAATCCATTAAAGAAGTAAAACGCTACCTATCAAAAGATTTTCCATTATATTTCGTGACGGACCTACAGGTATGGATATTGATGCACCCTTTGACTTCGGCCAAATTGTGTTATGTTTTTATAGGCAATACTTAAAATTTTAAATAATTGATCATAAACACCCACTAGATCATGTGTGATCACTGTAAATTCATACTAAAATCGATAAAGTACGCACCACCTATAAATCTTAGATTCGTTATTGATTATATTCATAGAGATTTAACCTTGTTTTCAATATCACTATGAGAGTGTCTCGTAGGAGCCACAAATGGTCCATAAAGAAGAATATATGCGTGAACATAAACCCTATGTCCCTGCCTATTACTTGTAGAGATTTAAGTGCAATATAATATTGCCCCACACACCCAAATGTAAACAAAGATTATTAGTCACATGGGTTATTTGCCTTCTCTAACTATATATCTTGTGGCTAAAGGTGTTCATTGTTTGATTTGCATTGGTTTTTCTCTAAAAAAAAAAAAATTAAATCAAGTAAGTTGATTTTTCAAATATTAGAACCAAATTAAACCAATTAAGTCATTTTTGTTAGGATTATGATTCCTACTAAAGACAACAACCTTCATTTGAATAATCGGATTTACAACTACATGAGCGGAAGCTAACCTGAATCCATATGTGGAAAAGTTGAGCCTCCTTCTTGATGATTGTCCTTGAGCTTTTGAACCTCTTGATTATTTCTTCAAGAATGACTTGTGGTTTGTATGTTACCACAAGAATGAATCCTCAACAATAACAATATATGAAAGGTTTACAAAATAGTATTATGACAATGATCAAGGTTTTGGCTTATGGTTTTCCACTCTATTTGCAAGACAATGGACAAATGGTTCTTACTTCAATGGGTAGAGAAAGAACTTGTCTTGTTAAAGAATGGGAACCATAACCCCACTTTATAACTCTAGGAGTTACATAACCCAAGAGACAAGAGTTACAAGACAAGAGTAATGTCTTGAGTAATGTCTTGCAAGAGTTACAAACCCAAGAGTCACAAGCATTCATGTAACCATAGTTACATATGTAACCTTAGTTAGCCCATCATAAACTAAGGTTACACTTTTGGGTATCTACACATTAGTCCTACACTTTAGTATGACAATACATTGGCCCCCTTAACATAATGTCCATAAGACCACATAATTAGGCCAAACCTTAAGATAGCACATAACATATAATTATTCATGTATTGTTCATATGTGTATAGATATAAGTCCATATATCTAGATATAAATCCATATATCTTACAATCTCCCACTTGGACGAGATATACAAACATATGTACAATCCTTGATATTATAAGTTACAAACCTTAGTTGCGCAAAATTGCTATCACAATAAAATTGTCATGAACAATCCGGTCCATCAATCATACCAACATAGGACCTAAGGGCTCGTCGTTACTCATTCGTAACTAGAACCAATCATAGATCACGTATATCAATATAACCAACGACATGGATCAAGTGTGGGTATGTAGCATGGAAATAACATAAAGTGTGGTCAATAGTATGTCTATTTACCAACTGGTTCACTTAATTGAGATCAAACAGAAACTGTAAGAGTACAATAAACTTTAAAACTGAATATCTGCAGATATAACTGAATTACTGAATTACTGAATTTCTGAATATAATGAACAATTACAAAAATGTGCAATACAAAACTCCCACTAAAATACATAATCCTTATCTGATTTGACACCCATACAAGCAACATGCTCATGAAAATTTTTTGGTGTCAATCCCTTAGTTAGCGGATCCGCAAGCATGGAGTTTGTACTAATGTACTCAATGCACAATTGTCCATTTTGTACTCTTTCTTTAACAACCCGAAATTTGACGTCCTTATGTTTTGCTTTCGTCAAATTACTATTGTTATTAACATATGCAACTATGGTTACATATGTTATTAGCATAAATGGCAAAATTGGAGTCGGTATACCTGATGATCTCAAACTGGTCCGAACTCCGATATGTAAGCATGTAATCCTTTGTTCTATGTATGTTCCTCATGACCCTTTTGGCTGCCTACCAATGGTCCATACCCGGATTGCTTAGATATCTGCCTAACATCCCAACAATGTATGCTATATCAGGTCTTGTACACACCTGAGCATACATCAGACTACCTACCGCCGAAGCATAAGGTGTCTTCTCCATTTCCGAAATTTCATAAGTACTGTCTGGGCACTGTTTGAGACTAAATTTGTCTCCCTTAGCAACAGGGGTGTTGAATGGTTTACAATCCTGCATGCCAAATCTTTTCACAACTTTATCGATATAGCCCTTTTGTGACAGACCGAGAACGCCTTTTGAGCGATCTCTCAGAATCTGAATTCCTAATACAAAAGAAGCTTCACCAAGATCTTTCATTTCAAATTTCTTTGAAAGAAATTTCTTAGTTTCAAGCAATAATGCTATATCGTTACAGGCAAGCAGTATGTCATCGACATATAAAACCAGAAAAATATACTTCCTCCCACTGAACTTATGGTATATACAGTCATCAGCAATATTCGGTTCAAAACCAAAAGATGTAACGACTGCATGAAACTTAAAATACCATTGACGAGAAGCTTGCTTGAGCCCATAGATGGATTTCTTTAATTTGCAAACCTTTTTCTTTGATTCATCCGAAACAAAGTTTTCAGGTTGCACCATATAAATTGTTTCCTCAATGTCACCATTGAGAAAAGCAGTCTTAACATCCATTTGATGAAGCTCAAGATCAAAATGTGCTACTAATGCCATTATAGTCCGGAAAGAGTCTTTCGATGAAACTGGAGAGAAAGTCTCTTTATAATCAATGCCTTCTTTCTGAGTGTAGCCTTTTGCGACAAGACGAGCTTTGTACTTAATAACATTGCCCCCTGAATCCCTTTTGGTTTTAAAAATCCATTTACAACCAATAGGTTTCGTACCTTCGGGCAATGTAACAAGCTCCCAAACGTCATTATCGCTCATAGACTTCATCTCATCATTCATGGCATCAATCCACTTTTGAGAGTTAGAACACTTAATGACTTGACTGAAGTTGATTGGATCATCTTCCTCAAGTCCAACATCATTTTCTTGTTCTTGGAGAAATACATAATAATCATTCGAAATTGCATTTCTCCTCTCTCTAGTAGATCTCCTTAATGGCATTTCAGTTTCTTGAGGTTGTTGAGTTTGATTTACATTAGTTATATCAGGTTCCTGATGAGGGAGATTTTCGAGATTGTCTTGAACCGGAGTTGTATGATCCGAGTCAGTAAGACCAAGATCAACAATTTGAGGTAAAGACACATGTTCTTCCTCAAAGACAAAATCTTTAACAACTTTATCTCCCCACCCCCCAAACTCAATATCCTCAAAAAACCTAGCATTTCCCGTTTCAAAAATAGTTCGTGATGTGGGATCATAAAACTTAAAACCCCTGGATTTTTCAGAATATCCAACAAAATAGCTACTAACTGTCTTAGCGTCCAGTTTCTTTTCAGTTGGCCTATAAGGCCTTGCCTCAGCTGGACAACCCCAAATGTGTAAATGCCGAATACTGGGTTTATGCCCAGTCCAAAGTTCATAAGGGGTTTTGATTGTAGCTTTAGTTGGAACTCTATTAAGAATATAAGTTGCAGTTTTTAATGCTTCACCCCAGAGTGAGTCTGGCAAAGAAGTACGAGAAATCATACTTCTTACCATATCCTTAAGGGTCCTATTTCGTCTCTCAGCTACACCATTCATCGTAGGACTTCCTGGCATAGTATATTGAGGGACGATCCCACACTCATCTAGGAATTTAGCAAAAGGCCCTGGACGTTGTTCACCGGAACCATCATATCGACCATAGTATTCACCTCCACGGTCAGATCTAACGGATTTAATTCTTTTGCTTAGTTGATTTTCAACTTCAGCCTTAAATGATTTGAACACGTCTATGGATTGGGACTTTTCGTGAATAAGATATAGGTACCCATAACGAGAGTAATCGTCTATGAATGTGATAAAGTATTGTTGACCATTCCGACAAGGAGTAGGAAATGGCCCGCAAATATCCGTATGTATCAATTCTAAGACGTCCGAAGCTCTCGTAGCACCTAATCTAGTCTTGTTTGTTTGTTTCCCTTTGATACACTCAATACATATATCCGAATTTGAGGCATCAAGAGGATCAAGAATTCCATCTGACACGAGTTTCTGAATTCTTTGAATGGATATGTGACCCAAACGTTTATGCCAGAGTGAAATGGAATTCTCATTAGTTAATTTCCTTTTAGTACCACTTGTATGCAAAGTTTCTTTATTTGAAGTTATTGTGTCAACCAAATATAAGCTATCAAACGTTGATAAAACACCAGTACCAATAAGATTTGAACACTGAAAGAGACAAACTTTATTATCCCCAAATGTACATTTATAACCAGACATGTCCAATTGGGGAACTGAAATTAAGTTCCGTCTAAAAGACGGTACAATGAAAGTCTCATTCAAATCTACATGAAAACCAGTATTAAATAACAGCCTAAATTTGCCAATAGCTTCAACTGGCACCTTCTTGCCGTCACCCACATAGATGTATCTTTCACCATCATTTGGTTTTCGGCAGTTCAGGCAACCCTGCATTGATATACTTATATGAGTAGTAGCAGCAGAATCTACCCACCAAGTATCCTTAGGTACTGAAATTAAATTAACTTCAGAACAAACAAGAGAAAGAAATGTACCTTTTTTCGCACGCCAGGCATGGTACTTAGTACAGTCCTTCTTCACATGGTTAGTCCCCTTACAGAAGAAGCAACCTAATGCAGTGATTTCAACCTTAGGTTCCTTATGTTGCTTATTCTTGGGCTTTGCAACTGCAACTTCCTTACCCTTCCTCTTCTTAGTTTCCTTAGAAGAGGATGCCAAATGAGCACTTTCTGTCTTATCTAGCTTTATCCTTTCCTCTTCTTGCACACAATGTGAAATGAGCTCGTTAAGAGACCATTTCTCCTTCAGGCAGTTATAACTGACCTTAAACTGATTAAAGTGTGCAGGAAGAGATATCAAAACAAAGTACACAAGCAGTTCCTCAGGTAAATCCAGCTTGAGTGACTTTAGTTTCGAAGCAAGATGAGACATTTCCATAATGTACTCCCTAATGTTTCCCTTGCCCTTATACCTCATGGAAACAAGTTTACTCAATAGTGTACTTGTTTCCGCCTTTTCATTTTGAATAAAACGCTGTTCGAGGTTTTCAAGGAAAACTTTGGCATTGGGTTCATCATTCATAGTGCCCCTGAATGATTCTGGGATTGCACGCTTCATGATCATGAGACTCATGCGATTCGAGCGTTCCCACTTCTCCATCACCCGCCTGTCATCAGGAGAGGATGTATCCTCAAGAGGAGTAGGTTGCTCGGTCCGAAGTGCTAAGTCAAGATCCATGCAACCGAGAACGATCATGACGTTCTCTTTCCATTCCTTAAAATTAGTGCCGTTAAGCACAGGGATGCTATTGATGTTGGCAGAGATCGTAGAAGCAGAAGAGTTTACTGAAAATAGAACAAAAGGATTACTAAATACATGCTTACATAAACTTGAACTTTAACTTTATAGATTCAATATTAGGCAATTCCCATTACAAGATACCTAGCACAACATTGCTTTTAGTCTTTGGACAGAAAAACAACTTGCAAGTGGTACTCTTGGTGTAGTGATCAAACATAGACAATAAACTCCTGTCAAACATTAAACCTTCCTTTGGGCCGATTTAATATTCACATGGAAAACCAAATAATCGTCTCATATTTACCACCACAAGAATGTTCGAATTCCTGCCAAATAACACCTTCCTTTGGGCCGATGTTAAACGCATGGAAGACTAACATCCACAGTCATCTCATATTTTAAAATTAATCAATCTACACAATAGAGGTTACTTTGGCAACTTAATGCTTCAATTGAAAAACTAAAATATAAGATGCTATAAATTTTAGTTCCTTAAGCCATTTTATGAATCTCAACTTAATGTGTTACAAGATTAGATGTGTAACACTTGAATATTAATTGTTGATTGCTTGATAGGACAATTCTAGATATATAAGAATTGATGGACTATTAAACAATTAACATTCACTGAAACTTAAGAGAGTTGAAACATTTTTCTTAAACATTACTGGACCAGACAATCGATTGTCAAATCAGACAATCGATTGTCTGACATTTTCTGAAAAATTTTTAAGTCACTGGAAGTCACGAGGAAAAATTTTTCTAAGTCATTTGGGCCAGACAATCGATTGTCAAAACAGACAATCGATTGTTTGACGTTTTCTGAAAAAAATGTCTTTAGACCAGACAATCGATTGTCAAACCAGACAATCGATTGTTTGGTTTTTTCTGAAAAACTTTTAAGTCTCTGTAATTGACAAGGAAAAATTTTTCTAAGTGTGGATCATCCAACAATCGATTGTCAGGCTAGACAATCGATTGTTTGAATTTTTTCTGGAAAAATTTTTCAGTCTGGAAACGTTTCAACTCACAAAAGTTTAACTGCCAGAATTTTAAACGATTCAGACAATCGATTGTCTAGCCTGACAATCGATTGTCTGACTAGTTGTGACAAAAAAAAATTTCTGAATAACACATGATTTTCAACATGGATCTTAAAAATAATAAACATGTTGTCAACCTACTAAAATCATGCTGAATCAATGATATAATAAACAAATACATCATCATCATAACAATCATAAGATCATGCTATTGCATGGTAGAATTTCTTGAACAAAGTTCTAAGTAAACTTAAACATGATTTCTTAAATAACATAAACCTTATGATCATCCAAATTATCCAAAATGAAGGGCGGCTCTGATACCAATTGTTAGGATTATGATTCCTACTAAAGACAACAACCTTCATTTGAATAATCGGATTTACAACTACATGAGCGGAAGCTAACCTGAATCCATATGTGGAAAAGTTGAGCCTCCTTCTTGATGATTGTCCTTGAGCTTTTGAACCTCTTGATTATTTCTTCAAGAATGACTTGTGGTTTGTATGTTACCACAAGAATGAATCCTCAACAATAACAATATATGAAAGGTTTACAAAATAGTATTATGACAATGATCAAGGTTTTGGCTTATGGTTTTCCACTCTATTTGCAAGACAATGGACAAATGGTTCTTACTTCAATGGGTAGAGAAAGAACTTGTCTTGTTAAAGAATGGGAACCATAACCCCACTTTATAACTCTAGGAGTTACATAACCCAAGAGACAAGAGTTACAAGACAAGAGTAATGTCTTGAGTAATGTCTTGCAAGAGTTACAAACCCAAGAGTCACAAGCATTCATGTAACCATAGTTACATATGTAACCTTAGTTAGCCCATCATAAACTAAGGTTACACTTTTGGGTATCTACACATTAGTCCTACACTTTAGTATGACAATACATTGGCCCCCTTAACATAATGTCCATAAGACCACATAATTAGGCCAAACCTTAAGATAGCACATAACATATAATTATTCATGTATTGTTCATATGTGTATAGATATAAGTCCATATATCTAGATATAAATCCATATATCTTACAATTTTTTCTTGATTCGATTATGTCGGATTTTGTCAGATTTTTTGGTTTTTTCAGTTATTTGTAAATTTTTTCTTAAATATAAGATATACACTACCAAACACATATTCCGGCAACTATATTTTTAACGTAACACTATCAAATCAATTGCCCTTTGAGAAATCTATCGTTTACCAAGATATATTGATGATAATTGAATCAATTAGTGATGAATAATTTTAAGGACTCAATAATAAATAGATTATTTTTAACATGAAGTGAATTCTTACACTTAACAAAGGAAAACTACCAATCAAACTAAAATGTAAAGGCAAAGAACTGTACTAAAAGTGCAAACAATTAGCATTTATCATAAAATTTTCGAAACTTTGTACAAAATATATACACATACATACATATGTATATACACATACATACATATGTATATACACATACATACATATGTATATACATATACATATATATATACATATATATATATATATATATGTGTGTGTGTGTGTGTGTGTGTGTGTGTGTGTGTCATAATAAATTAGAAATAGCTACTTTTATAGTTGGTTTGGTTCGATTTTTTCGGTTATTTTTTTATTAAAACCAAAATCAAATCAAATTTAACCGATTTTTTAAGTTCAAAACTAAAGCAACCAAATAATATGGGTTTTTTTTATTGATTTTGTTTGATTTTCGAGTTGATTCGATTTTTCGGTTTTTAGGAACCTCTACTTGTGGCTTCTTTCTGCTATAAAATGTTGTCGGCAAAGAACTTATTAAGAACATGTTTAACGCCATGTCACTCTGTTTCATTTACACTTTTGTGTGTCACGGAATGTCAAATTTTATGATGAATGGGTACAAAATTGGGTCTTAGCGATAAGGTGGAGGGGAAAATTGGATGTTGTTCCTTTAAATTCCTCTGTAAGGTGATTTTGACATTATTTGAAACAGAAAAAGTATAGGGTACGTAAAGTATCATTTACTTAGCTACTGAAATAGACAACGACAGGGACGGTGCACAAAAGGGACACTTGAAATAACAATAAAATTATTTCGTATGATCTATAAACTACAGGTTTGAGACGTGGAAAGTAATCATTATTATTTGTATTAAAATAGATTGACTGAATCATATCCTTGAGGTACGATCCTTCCCCGCATCCTGCGTGAACGTAAAGTATCTTGCGCACCGAACTGTTCTTTTTATAGGTGCATTGCACGTCAAAGTAGCACTATAGAAAAATGGTACTTCCATTTAATTTGTTTGTTGAGAAACATAAAGTACCCAGAGTTTTATGATAATGAAAATGACATAATGATGTTAATAATATTGGCATAAGTTGATAGGTTGAAGAAAGTAATATTCTAGTGCTGGACAACTCTAATCATACAGACTGCAATGTGCTAATAGAAAGCCTAAGATTAGATGTTTGAATAGTCCCTTTGGCATTCTTAATGGCAGCAAATTAAAAATGGCAGCTCATAGAAAAACCTAAAGCATGATAATGACTTGCCTTCCACAACAATGATAATAATTCCTTAACTGGATATTTGGTTCAATCATCAATGTATGCAACTCTAGCAATTAAAATGTACTTTTTTTCCAACCCAGTATAATCCCATTTAGTAGGGTTTGGGAAGGGTAGTATATACGCATACCTTACCCCTACCCTTGGGTAGAGAGGCTGTTTCCAAATAGACCCCCGACATCCTTCCCTCCAAGAGCTTCCCACCTTGCTATTAGGAAACTCGAACTCACAACCTCTCGATTGGAAGTGTCGGTTGCTTACCATCATAGCAAACCCCTCTTGTTTCAAATGTACTTTATATGCCTGATTTTTATAGTTTCTCCAGTTGAAATTCTTCTCTTCTGAATTTTTTGGTTTTAATTTCAAGAAACTTTAGATAATATATTCACCTCCATCATAACACCCCACATGAATGAATAAACAAAAATTGACCTAGAAATGCTAATGAGTATAGCATCAATTGTCATGGAAACAGTATAAATATTAAGTTTTATACATGAATGGTGCAAAAATATTACACAATTAAGCTCTCATTTGTCATAAAATCTTTTTTCCCTTTCTTTTAATTTTTTTTCTATCAAAAATGTGTTTTTCTATGATATTTTGCAAGTTTTTGGAAATTTTTCCAAAATGAGTTTTTCAAAAAAAAAAAAAGAATCACTTACAAAACTGCAATATTTTTCAAGTGAAATGCATGTCCAAATATAATTTTAAACTTCAAATACCAATTTTCAACTTAAGTCCAAGTACCATTTTTTTCCTTCAAAAATTACAATTTTTATGTCCAAACGCCTACCAAATTAACCAACTACTACATTTAAAACTATACTTAGGGTTGTTCACGATTTGACATAAAATCGATCCAAACCCAAATCGAAATAAACCGATATTTTTCTTGATTTGAATTGGTTTTAAATTTTAAAAATCGATAATATTTGGTTTTGTTTTAGTTCTATTATAAAAAAGTAAAAAATCCGAACCGAACCGATTAAATATATAAAAATATCAATAATAATTGATATATAATATATTTTCGTAAATAATTTTAAATACTTTATGCATTTAATTATTATTTTGAATTTGATTTATCCTATGTATATCTTAAAAGATTGTCTCAGCCCAGAAGAATAGGAATCAACCAATTTCTTTTTCCTTAAGAGAATCTAATTCTCTAACCTACGCACATACTTTTTCCTAATAAAAGAGTTAGAAAAAAAATCTACTACAAGAGTAAAGAAAGCAAACTCAAATTACAAGACTATAGTAGCTAAAGCTTGAGAAAGCAAACTTTTAGTTTGTTTTTGTTTATTATCTTCGTATAAATAGGTAAAATAAATTTTCAGTTCCGAAATAAATATATAAAAAAGCATAAATTTAGCAAATTATTTTTAAATTGTTGTCTAGTGTTATTTTATTATTATCGACTTATCATTAGCTTATTAGGAATCGAAAAATCGAACCAAACCAACAACAACCAAACCGATAGTTTATATATAATTTGGTTTAATTTTGGTTTTAAAATTTTAAAAAATCGATTAAATTGATTTGGTTTTGATTTTAGTCAAAAAAGGGTCAAATCGGACCGTGAACACCCCTAGCTATACTAATAGCGTCAAAAAAATTACACCGTTACTTTACGGGAATCTCGGAGTCGGCGGTGATTTTTTTTTTTCTTTCCTTTTCCTTTAGGATGTAGGGCAAAGAAAATTGGTGAAGGAAATTATAAGATAGGGAAATTAAATTCTTACCGATAAAATAAAAGTTGAAATAATTAACCAACAAAACTAATAAATTTTCTGAGTCAGCATGTGATTAGCAACCAAGTCTTGAATGCTAAAAGAGAAAAATAAATGAGAGGGTGGATGGGGGGCCACAGCCAGCATTCTCATCTGTGACTAGACATGTCTCAACCAAAATTGACATAGTTGTGATTGCTGCCCATACATGTGTTTGTCTGAAGCAAAACGTAATCAAAGGATTAGACAAAGAATGAAATGGTCCCATCCCATGATGTTGGTGTGGTCACTAAAAACTCTAATAATGGAAACCCCAAATTCATAATTGCTATAGTAAGTACTTATTTGGGAACTTGTGCTGTGGCAAAATTGATTACTCCCTTTGGCCCATGATAAGTGATCTGTTAACATTCAAAATAATTCAGTATCTTTTTTACATAATCTAAATAAATTAATTTTAGTTTTTCAAATTTTCCCTTAAATTATTTATATTTTTCAATGTGTCAATTAACAATATGTAATTTTTAAATAATAGTAAATTAGTCAAAATACTTATTTATTTTCTAGTAGTTACTCCCTCCTATCCACTATAAGTGATTATTTTAGTTGTTTTTACATAGATCAAGAAATTTATTTGTTAATATTAATTAATAATGAAATGGACCATATAAATATTTACTATCTCCTCACATAAACACTCCTAACATGCAGAGGCGAACCCAAGATTTAAGCGTTACGGGGCCACCATTATTTTTAGTATGCCAATTACCAACAATAAAGTTCGGATATCACTCTTTGAAATGACTATGATAATTTATCGTCAAAATAATCAATATTATCAAATACAATTAACTTGATACTAATATAATAAAAGTATATTATTCACTCATAGTTGAACTCGACACATTCTAATATTTTGAAAACATTCAATAATTGCATCATTGCTTATATTTATAAAGTCTCCCCAAGAGCAAGGTGGGAAGTTCTTGGAGGGAAGGATGCCGGGGGTCTATTTGGAAACAGCCTCTCTACCCAAGAGTTGGGGTAAGGTCTGCGTACACACTACCCTCCCCAAACCCCACTAAGTGGGATTATATTGGGTTGTTATTGTTGTTGTTGTTGTTCCTTCTCAAAATAACAAACTAAACAATCAATTAAAAATGCATCACCAATACTACTACGCAATTCATCTTTGATGTACTTCATAGATGAGAATGCTCTTTCCACAGTTGCAGTTGCGACAAGTAAAATTAAAGTCCACTTCACAAGCAAATAAACAAGTGAATAAGTCTCCACAAGATTTGTTTCAACCATTAATGCTTTCGCCAAATTACCAATTTCTTTCAAATCAAAGAACCTAGGGTCATCATGTTGCATATGCCATATGAAAGTGTCAAGTTGGTGACTAAGATCTCGAAGCTTGAATTCACCAAACTCATCGGGATAATGCTTGACCAATGTCATTATTCTTTCCTTATCAAAATTAGCAAATGAGTTAGCCGGATTCAAGCTAGTCATACCTAGAAGCAGGTTACTACTCACAACATCAAAATGAATATTAAGCTCGAGAAGTTGCAAATCAATCACGTCATAAAAAAGCTCAACACATAACTGATGTGGATAAGTAACACTAGAAGGCCTATGCTTTGACTTTTTTGGAATATAAAATTCTTCCATCTTGGGATGGTGAACAGGTGAAGGAAGAAATTTGTTTTGTTTTGGGTTTTGAAGAAAGAACTGATGTCAAAGAGAGAGAAAGGGAGTAGGCATTGAAATTCATTTTGGGTTTAGAAGAAAGAACCTTATGTCAAAGATAGAGAAAGGGGTACTAGTAGGCGTGTGCAATTAAGATTAAATTAAAGACCTAACCAAATGAGACCCAATCAAAAAAAAAAAAAATGATTGTTGGACCAGAGATTCAAACCAAGGTCTTGAAGTAGTCAGCTACTCCCACAAACCAACTCCTCTATCCAATCATTGTGACTAAAGGTGCCGCATAATATATTTATTGGGGTACTTCCTATATTAACTTATATATATATACAATATTTTGACCGAGGCCAACGGGTGCCCGCACCCCGCACCCCCAAGTGTATGTCCGCCCCTACTAACACGTACTCCAATACAATTTACTCAAAAGACAATGTAGGAATAAATAATTAATTCATTCTTTAAATCTAAAAAAATTAAATATTTTGAACCACAAAAAAGGAGCCAAAAAATAATTTATTGTGGATCGAATAAAGTACTATTTTCTAAGATGTATGGCAAAAATCAAAAGTCACTTGTTATAGACCGGATGAAGTAGTTGATATGTGTACCATTCTTAAAGGAATATCCTCTCTGCTATAGTATGAAAACTATTAAGTAGGGGTGTACATAGATCGGGTTGGTTTGGATTTTACAATTACCAAACCAAACCAATTGTGTCGGGTTATTAAATCTAAAGACCAAACTAAACCAATTAATTCGGGTTTTTTAATATCGGTTTTTTTGGGTTTTTTCGGGTTATTCGGTTTTTTTCGAATTTTTTTCCGGTAAAATCTTCGTAGAACAAAATATATAACGTATGCTCAAAATATTTCTTTAATCCCAGTAAGATACAACTATATAAAGTATTTTTCAAGAAAATAATACAAAATATGAGATATGTCATGACTCATGACATTATCCTAAAATATTTAATAATAAAAAATAATAAAATTATGTACTATAAATATTGCTAATTAAAAAGTCATAATAAAAAAACATAATCTAAAAGCACTAATTCATGCTAAACTAGATAGACTAATGAGGGAGTATTAATTATGTGCCTAAAAGCTAAAAATAGGTTATGTATTTTTATCTAAATTATTGCAATATAAAAAATAGACATTTAATATATTCCCATTCGTAATATTGAATTGAATGTCTTTTGCTGGCATTAGTATTGATTGCTAGCATTATTTAATTTACTAATATTAATGGCTATAAAACTTATTGGAGCATTCAAAAGTTCTAAATCAAACCTTGAAATAATACCTTAAAGATAAAATTATGAAATTTTTTAAGAAATATTTATAAGTTGCATTATAATAAGTATATTTATATATTAAATATATCTAAAATTGCTATATATGTAATGTCGGGTTGGTTTGGTATCGGTTTGACTTTCTTTATTTAAAACAACCCAATTATGGTCGGGTTTTTTTTTCCAACACCAAACTAAGTCAAACCAAACCATAGTCAGGTTTTTTTTTTCGGTTTGACTCGGATTATCGGATTGGTGCGGTTTATCGATTTTCTTTGTACACCCCTACCATTAAGTATACACGGCTTCATATTTAATGTCTAGTGTTTAATTTATGGAGAAAAGAGAAAAGCTTGCGTGGTTTTGGTTCACATGTTTATTATGGGGAAATTATGACGTATGAATTATATGTATGTGAACAATAATGAAGTAATTAAGGCTAAATTTCTTAATAGGAATAATTATGATGTGAATAATAACACAAAAAAATGTTACTAGTATGTAAGAATTATCCACGTTACGAGCAAATTTATCATTAAAGAATTTTATTTTTCTCTATTTAATTAAAACATCGCACTATTTTATACAAATTTTTATGTTAGAAATTATTTTTTCCAATCCATACGGCAAAATGACCCCATAACCATTCGTGGAAAGAGAAGGAGAGACGGGGTGTGACATTCTTTAGGGCTTGTTTGGTTACGAAATAAATTATTTCAGGATTAATTATTTTTGAATTATTATTTCACCCTTTTATGGGAATAAAAATAATACTACAATCTTAAAATTAATTATATCACGATTTTATTTCAATTAAACGTGAAATAACCTTATCTCAAATTTAATCCCATTATTAATTATTCCTTATCCCCGTCCGTACCAAACTAGCCCCGAGAGTACTGTTTAGTTATTTACCAACTTTGAGAGCCTTTCCATTTCAAAACCTTCAGCTGTCGGAGGTTAAAATAAAAGACTTGTTACAAAACTTAGCTCAAAGTAATAAACAAAAGATAGACAACAAAGTAGAGAGAAATAGAGAAGAGAATATATTTCTTCTATGTATCCAAGTGTATTACAAAATGATTTCTCATCCTCTATTTATAGTACTACATAGAGGTATACTAAAAGAATTCTATAAATATGTCATTAAGCTTTTGAGATCATGGAGGAAGATCATGGGGGAGATCATGGAGATGTGGGAGTTACAACCATAAGTATTGGAGTAGTGGGAGTTATGGAGATAATGGATAAAAGTAGTGGGTGTTATAGGAGTTATGGACATCCACCATAATCTAATATTTCATAACACTCCCCCTTGGATGTCCAAAGATAATGTGCCTCGTTAAAACCTTAACTAAAATAAAATCCAATGGGAAAAAAAATTCTAGAAAAGGAAAAAGAGTACAAATATCTAACAAAATGCATTTTTGTTGCCTCGTTAATAACCTTGCAAGGAAAACCCAGTGGGACAAAACCTTGCAAGGGAAAAAGAGTGCAACGCGCATTAACTCCCCCTGAAAAGAGCATCAATTCACATCCTTGAGCATTCGCATTCCAATCTTGTGTACCAGCTTCTTGAAGGTTGACGTTGGTAGAGATTTTGTGAACAAATCAGTCATATTATCACTTGAACGAATCTGTTGCACATTGATATCACCATTCTTTTGAAGATCATGTGTGAAAAATAACTTTGGTGAAATATGCTTTGTTCTATCTCCTTTTATGAATCCTCCCTTCAATTGGGCTATGCATGCTGCATTGTCTTCATACAAAATCGTGGGTAGTTTGTCACATTTCAAACCACATTTGTCTCGAATATGATGTATTATAGACCTCAACCACACGCACTCTCGACTTGCTTCATGAATAGCGATTATCTCAGCATGATTAGATAAAGTAGCCACAATTGATTGCTTAGTCGATCGCCAAGATATGGCAGTGCCTCCACAGATAAGCACATAACCTGTTTGAGATCGAGCCTTGTGTGGGTCAGATAAATATCCAGCATCAGCATAACCAACAAGATCAGGACTGCAATTATTAATATAAAATAAGCCCATATCGGTAGTCCCTTTTAGATACCGCAATATATGTTTGATTCCATTCCAATGTCTCCTTGTGGGAGCAGAGCTATATCTTGCTAAGACATTAACTGAAAAATTTATGTCAGGTCTTGTAGTATTTGCAAGATACATTAGTGCGCCAATTGCACTAATATATGGTACTTCAGGACCAAGTAGCTCTTCATTCTTTTCTTACGGTCGGAATGGATCCTTATTCACATCAAGTAATCGAACAACCATCGGAGTACTTAAAGGATATGCTCCATCCATGTAAAACCGTTTCAATACCTTTTCTATATAGGCAGATTGATGAACAAAAATTCCGTTTGCCAAATATTCAATTTGCAAACCAAGACATAATTTTTTCTTTCCGAGATCTTTCATCTCGAATTCCTTCTATAAATAATCAATTGCCTTTTGGAGTTCTATGGGAGTTCCAATAAGGTTTATGTCATCGACATATACGGCAAGTACAACAAATTCCGATGTTGTTTTCTTTATAATAATGGCATCATTTATATAGCCTTCCTTCAATAAATACTCACTAAGACGATTATACCACATTCGTCCTGATTGCTTTAGACCATACAAAGATCTTTGCAATTTGATTGAAAACATTTCCCGGGACTTTGAATTATGAGTGTTTGGCATTTTGAATCCATCGGGAATTTTCATGTATATCTCATTATCAAGTGAGCCATAAAGATAGGCAGTAACCACATCCATTAAATGCATGTCAAGCTTTTCAAGGACAGCAAAACTAATGAGATAACGGAAAGTTATATCATCCATTACGGGTGTATATGTCTCTTCATAATCGACACCAGGCCTTTGAGAAAATCCTTGTGCAACAAGGCGTGCCTTATATCTTTGTACCTTGTTTTTCTCATTTCTCTTGTGTACAAAGACCCATCTATAGCCAACAGGCTTAACACCATTAGGTGTTTCAACTATAGGCCCAAAAACTTCACGTTTTCCAAGTGAATTCAATTCTGATTGGATTGCTTCTTGCCATTTTGGCCAATCAAGTCTTTGTCGACATTCTCCAACAGATTGAGGTTCAAGATCCTCACTTTCTTGCATAATGCTAGATGCAACATTATATGCAAAGACATAATCCACCACTATATCCACTCGATTAAAATTTGTCTCAATATCGATTGGATTTATTGATAGTTCCTTATTTTCCTGAGTCTCGGGCTCAATGGATTCTTCATGAATCTCAGAATTTATTAAATCGTGAATTTCCTCATGAGATTCTTTCGTAGTGTCATTTTGATCATTTGCTTTCCTTTTTCTAGGATTTCGATCTTTGGAACCTAATGGCCTGCCACGTTTTAGGCGTGCTTTCGACTCATTAGATATGACACTAGAAGATTGTCCAATAGGGACATCAATACGGATTGGAACATTCTCTACGGGGATGTGAGATTTTGTTATCCTTTTCAAGTCCGTGAATGCGTCAGGCATTTGATTTGCTATTCTTTGCAAATGAATAATATTTTGCACCTCTTTTTCACAAATAGAGGTATGTGGATCAAGATGAGATAATGATGGATTTTTCCACAAAATTTCCCGTTTGGTTCACCAACTTCTCCCCCTAATTTTGGGAAAAGTGTCTCATGGAATCGACAGTCTGCAAATCGTGCAGTGAACAAATCCCCTGTCAATGTTTCGAGGTAGCGAATAATGGAGGGCGATTCAAACCCAACATATATTCCTAACCTTCTTTGCGGACCCATTTTGGTGCGGTAAGGCGGTGCTACAGGCACATATACTGCGCATCCAAAAATTCTTAAATGGGATATATTAGGTTCATGACCCAAAACTAATTGCAACGGGGAATATTTGTGATAATTCGTCTGTCTGAGACGAACTAGCATTGCTGCATACAAAATGGCGTGACCCCAAACCGAAGTGGGCAGCCTCGTTTTCATGACTAATGGTCTTGCAATCAACTGCAGACGTTTAATTAAAGATTGTGCAAGACCATTTTGAGTGTGAACATGAGCTACAGGATGTTCCACTTTTATCCCAATTGATAAGCAATAATCATTAAATGCTTGGGATGAAAACTCAGCAGCATTATCTAGTCTAATAGACTTAATTGGATTATCAAGAAATTGTGCTCGTAATCGAATTATTTGTGCCATTAATTTTGCAAACGCAAGGTTACGTGATGACAATAGGCACACAGAGACCATCTAGAGGATGCGTCTATTAAGATCATAAAATATCTAAAGGACCCACTAGGTGGGTGAATAGGTCCACAAATATCCCCTTGTATACGTTCCAAAAACGTAGGTGACTCAGTTCCAACCTTTGTTGGTGATGGTCTAATAATTAACTTGCCTTGATAACAAGAAGTGCAAGAACATTCATTATTTAAAAGAATCTTTAAATTCTTTAATGGATGCCCATATGAGTTTTCTATAATCCGTCTCATCATAATTGATCCAGGATGTCCCAATCGATCATGCCAAAGTACAAAAGTATTGGAATCAGTAACCTTTTGGTTTACTGTGGAATGTGCCTCAATTGTACTAATTTTTGTCCAATACAGGCCACAAGATAAAGATGGGAACTTCTCAATAACCCTCTTTTGGCCAGAGACATTCTTTGTAATGATGAGGTATTCAAGATTATTCTCATCTATTGTCTCAATATGATATCCATTTTGACGGATATCCTTAAAACTCAACAAGTTCCTCTTGGACTTGGAAGAGAACATTGCATTCTCTGTGATAAGTATTGTTCCTTTAGGCAGAGTTATAGTTGCTCTTCCGGAGCCTTCAGTCAATTTACTACTACCAGAAATTGTAGTAACATCTGCCTTACACATACTTAAATGAGAGAAATATTTCTTCTCTTTGAATATTGTATGTGTGGTACATGAATCAATTAAACAAATATTTTTACAATTGGACTTTGATCCAAGTTTGCTTTGTGAGATATCCATGTTTGCTTCCCATGGTTTGACATACAAAAGAAATATACGAAAAATATTAGTATTTTTTTTATATAGATATGAGAATAAACAAATTTAAGTCTATGATTCAACATAATAGTTTCAGTGCGGTCATTATGAAAAAAAATAAAATCTTTTATCATAGTTATTCTCCTTTTAATACTCTTGTATCCGTTGCTTAATAATTAAACAATATTTTCAAAATCTGCTGAGGTTAGTCGATTAACTAAATCGGATAGTCGACTAACATGCCTTGCGGAAAAGGTGCAGTTTAATAGAATATATTGGTTAATCGATTATCTGTTATGTTAATCGATTAACTTACTGAAAAATCATTACAAATAAAGCATAAGATGAATGTGTAATCTAAAGTTATATATTTTAAAACCATAATACAGATTATTTGTCAAGTTGATAAAACTCTTAAGGTACATCACAATAATAGATAACTTATGTAAACTATGATAATTGTTTATTCATTAACTACTACGAATAAGTAAAAATAAAAATATCAAACTGCTCAATCTTCTTTAACCATGGATCCATCACCGATCAAGTGATCTATTTTCCCTTCAGGATGCTCAAAGAAGTCTGCCACATCCAAGTGGATGATGTCAAAATTATTGTCAGAGAAAAAATTGGTTTCAGGGCCTTTACTCTTTAGAGATGCTTGATAAAGCTCAACCAAATGTCTTGGTACACGGTAAATTTTTGCCCAGTGCCCTTTTCCACCGCAACGATAACATATAGTTTCTGAACTATTTGCTTTTGGATTCTCATAATTTCATTTCCGCTTTTGGTGGTTATATCTCTTTGGGGGGTGACTAACACCAGGAAAATTTCTTCCTTGCCCACGTCCACCGCCATGACCCCGACCACGACCACGACCATGATTATAGCCATAGCCTTTTTCACGCTTAGCATAATCGGAATACACCTTATCTACTTCAGGCTATGGTGTAGATCCAGTGGGTCGATTTTCGTGATTTCTCATGAGCAGGTCATTGTTTCTCTCAGCCACAAGGAGAAGAGAAATCAGCTCAGAGTACTTTTTGAAACCTTTCTCTCTATACTGTTGTTGCAGAACCATATTGGAGGCATGAAACGTTGTAAACGTTTTTTCAAGCATATCATAATCAGTTATAGTATCTCCACAGAGTTTCAATTTAGAAGTAATTCTAAACATTGCAGAATTATATTCAGAAACAGACTTAAAGTCTTGGAGCCTCAGATGAGCCCAATCATATCGTGCTTGTGGCAGAGTGACCAATTTTAAGTTGTCATATCTCTCCTTTAAGCCATTCCACAAGATAAGTGGATCTTTGACCGTGAGATATTCAATTTTCAAACCTTCATCAAGGTGATGGCGCAAGAAAATCAAGGCCTTAGCACAGTCTTGGGTGGATGCATTATTTCTGTCTTTAATGGCGTCTCCAAGACCCATTGCATCCAAATAGATTTCAGCATCCAATACCCATGTCATGTAGTTCTTGCCCGAAATTTCAAGGGCAACAAACTTTCTTTCCATAATGTCAGACATAATTAAAATAAAATTAGGAGGAGAAAAAATACCTTAATTTTCTCGAAGAGATTCTTGAGATAGTAGAGCTTCGTGCTGATAACGTGTTACAAAACTTAGCTCAAAGTAATAAACAAAAGATAGACAACAAAGTAGAGAGAAATAGAGAAGAGAATATATTTCTTCGATGTATCCAAGTGTATTACAAAATGATTTCTCATCCTCTATTTATAGTACTACATAGAGGTATATTAAAAGAATTCCATAAATATGTCATTAAACTTTTGAGATCATGGAGGAAGATCATGGGGGAGATCATGGAGGTGTGGGAGTTACAACCATAAGTATTGGAGTAGTGGGAGTTATGGAGATAATGGATAAAAGTAGTGGGTGTTATAGGAGTTATGGACATCCAGCATAATCTAATATTTCATAACAAGACTAGATTTAAAAGCTTTTCCAATTTTGAACAACAAAGCATAGTAAATTCTTTTGTTTGATCAAATTTATTTTCATTACATCAAACATTATGTCAGATAATTCAATCTAGACGCAAAAAAAAAAAAGTTTGTTAGACAGCCAATTTTTAGGACTTCCATGGCCCAACCTCAAAGTGTCTTGAAATCCAATTTCCATGAATCCCAAGATGCAAAAGGCTCAAAAAAAAGGGGAAGTGCACAGTTAGTCACTAATAATATATATATTTATTTTAAGTCACTTTTTAAAATATTCTTAGTCTCTAGCCACTGCTTTAATAAACATTATCTGACGGACGAAAACACCCTTTTGCTCATAAAGTTCAGGACCAAGTGTCCTTATCTTTTGAACTTGCAGCTCTAAGTTCATGAGTACATGTCCTTAACTTTTGAACTTGGAACTCGAACTTCAGGACCACATGTCCTTAATTTATGTGCTTGTAACTCTACGTTTACGACTACTTGTCCTTAACTCTTGAACTTGTAAGTCTAAATTCAGGACCCATTGTCCTTAATTTTTGAGCTTGTTAGTATACGTTCAGGACCAAGTATCCTTAGCTTTTGAACTTGTAACTGTAAGTTCACGACCAAGTGTCATTAACTTTGAGGTTGTTAGTTTAAGTTCAGGACCTATTGTCCTTAACTTTTGAGCTTCTTAGCGTAAGTTCGAGACCTATTGTCCGTAACTTTTGAGCTTGTTAGTCTAAGTTTAGGACTTCATGATCTATTGTCCTTAACTTTTGAACTTGTAAATGTAAGTTCAGGACCTATTATCCTTAACTTTTGAGCTTGTTAGTCTAAGTTCAGGACCAAGCACTCTTAAATTTTGAACTTGTAATTCTAAATTCAGGACCAAGTGTCCTTTAACACAAACAAAAATAGTTAGTCTTTCTTTCAATTGTAGCCTAGTTAGCAGTTGCCCCGACTATATTATTTATGCTTATGCGTTATAGTGTCCTAACTACACAAGCATCCAATTCGCCTTCTGCAGTTTGTTCAATTTTCATCCGTCCATTCTTCTTTTATTCTTTTAGAGCAAACTGTCAAATTTCATGAGTATTGCCAGTTAAAATTTGGTCGTTTGGCCATTTTCCTTGACTTCAATTATAGTATTAGTATCAACTATCACATCTCACAGACGGCGACACAATTCTTCTCCCTAACATAAAAGAGATAGAAAAAAGAATAATACAGTCTTTTCATATTAAATTTACCAGACTAGTGGCTACTATTGTTAAGCATTGAAAATATTGGATAAAAAGTAAATATCACTTTAAAAAGTGGCTACCCTGTATGGATCAAAACTTGACCTCATGATAACGAATTTCTTTAACGCATTTATTAAAGGCTATTTGTGACTAATAAATGGTACAACCATTTATTCACAAGAATATCGGGTAGTTATCCAATTTGACAACTAAGGTCACGGCCTGACCGTCCTTATGAGGGCGTCTACTCTATGTGGTCTCAACTTCCTGGCGCCAGCTGGCAGATCTCCTAGCTATACATACTAAGAGAAAGAACCTAAAAGGGGGAGGGGGGGGGTCTGCTTCTTCTTCTCCACATTTACTTCTAAAAGAAGAGAGAATACATCATTCTAAAGCTCTGAACCTCTCTATGGAGAGGCTGACCAAACCAATATCATCAAGAAAAGATCTTCATCTTCCTCCTTTAACTTATAATTGTTCTCTCTTGTATTCTATCTCTTTGATCTTTGGATTTATTATGATCTGCTATGATTGACCCTCCATTTATTTCGATTGTTTTATTCTTACAAAGTGAATGGATACTTTGAGCCAAATATACCCTGCACATTTTTACCCAAAAAAATGCAAAAGATTATGAATGACCTCGGCCGATGACTACTTGGAGCATTACTAAATAGCCGTCCACCCACGCTTAAACTAAAAATAGCTCACGAATACATTGTATATGTATAATTCTTGTATATTTATGATGTCTGTAATAAGCATATAATTTATGTATATCGGCTAGAAAAAGTATACAGTGAGACCAACTGCTATTTGTATAAAGGTCTCCTTGTGAACCCATGTTTTACTCTCAGTTTTTAGGGGGAATTAAGAAAAACCCCATTTTTGGTGAGCTGAGCCATACCTCTTCATACTTGGATTGGTCCATAGGATGAATAGAGAGTTCAAGTATATAATACAAGTGTAAAAAAATTGTATAGCCACTTTACCTATTGTAGCAGGTTATCGTTTTTATCTTTTTTCAAGATTACAAGTGTCATATTTTTTACACTCATGGTAGGCAGGGGCGGAGCTACAGTGTTGTTTGTGGTTCGGCCGAATCCAGTAATTTTGGTTCAAACGATCTATTTATATCAAGAAATTCGATGAATACGTACAAATTATTAATTTAGAATCCAGTAACTTAAAAGGATTATAATCTTGAACCCATATGATTCAAATCCTAGCTCCGCCTCTGATGGTAGGTATAACTTAAAGGAATACCTTAGTAGTAAAAACAACCAAATATTTCTTCTGCAATATATGTTTTCTCTAACAAGGTTTTGTTCTACATACTGTTCATGTTAACGCTCCTATACAAGCTCGGAAACACGCTCCATCGTGTCTTCAATGATGAAACTCATAATCTTCTCTTCTGACGCCAAAATATAACAATATGTTCTATTGATGTAAGCAACCCCCACTTCCAACCGAGAGGTCGGAGTTCGAGTCTTCCTAAGAGCAAGGTGGGAAGTTCTTGGAGGTAAGGATGCCGGGTGTCTATTAGGAAACAACCTCTCTACCCCAGGGTAGCACCTGGATAGGGGTAAGGTCTGCGTACATACTACCCTCCACAGACCCCACTAAGTGAGATTATACTGGGTTGTTGTTGTTGTTCTATTGAGGTAAATATAGACTTGTTTTTTTAGTTTTCTTCAGTTAGTTTATAGGATAAGCAATGTGTAATATTATTACTTTAAAAAAAAAACTGATATAACATTTTAATGTTCTATAAACAAGAGCGCCCATGGCCTAATGGATAAGGCGCTTGACTTCTAATCAAGCATTGTGGGTTCTTGTAACTTCTTCTCGCTGGGCGACTACTTAAAAACACTTTATGTTGTAAAGTAGAAATAAAGCAAAGTTACTTTGGCCGAGTTGTTAAGGCGAGTGCCTGCTTAGTACATGGGCTTTCCCCGCGAGAGTTCGAATCTCTCAGGCGACGATTTGTTTTTTCTTTTTATTTCTTTCTTTTGGGACTTGAATTTAGTTACGTTTAATAGTTGATCATCACAATAATGTAACTATGGTTTGAGTTTTGCTAACGAAAATCAGCTACTCTAAAAGAGTTTCAGATATCAAAAGCTAAGTTTAAGAAAAGGAAAAGAAATATTTTGAGTCCTCCTAAATCCATGGAAACCATACAATGCACAGAGGGATATCCGGGATTTGGATTTTAAGGATTCTTAATTCTATAATAGTAATAACATGTGTTAGTAACTGTGTTCTAGATTTATTTTTTATAATATATTTAATAAATTCTTCAATATAAATATTAAGTTTGTATTATAGCTACTAGGTTCGACCAAAACGTTACGATGGGTCTCTAGCTCCGCCCCTGACAATGCATATATGCTGCTTATTATTCTCACTTTTTAAGTTCTACTGCTTTCATCCTCATCAAGATTCAAGAGACGTATTTTTTTCAATCATGGAATTAGAGTAATGGGCTATCTTATTCTTACCTACACTACATACATATACTCAACAAAACCGTTGCAATTGGTATTACTGGAGTTATTTGACTATCTTATAGATCTACACGTACTCAGCGAAACATGTAAAGTTATTAATACTTTCAAAATTTTGCTAAAATTTCAAGGGAATATGTTTGGTCCTCCGACACATCACACATCTTTGTTAATTAAAGGTAACAAAGCTCTATCAACATTAGTATTAGGATTGATTGTAGATTGGAAATTTATCTTTTTACCAAAACGCAATTTTGTTTAGGTAATGGTCATATCTCTCCCTCTCTAGAAGTCAAATGAAGTGGGTCTTGTTTGGTTAAAAAGTTATTTGAACACATAACTAGCTTTAAAACAATAAAAATTGATTCAATCGGAATCAAGGGTAATGTGATCTAGAGAATGTTAGACGATAGAAACCAGAGATTATAATATATAGATCGAGATGTAAGAGCAGTAAGATGTATAACAGGTTTTTTGCACGAGAGAGAGAGAGAGAAAGAGAGAGAGAGTTGTATATTTTCAGTAAGGAAATACACGTAAGTCTTTACAAAGGGAGAATGTCCCCTTTATATAGAAAGGGACCTTAATATAAAAAAAGAGTACAAGAGTTGGTGGCCTCGATATACGAATGTCAGAGCTTGATGTGACATTACAGTGAGTCACATCACTTGATCCGTTTATTGACTGGACCGGCTTACTTAAGTCAACCATGATAAGGCCGCCTTCTTTAGTGAGGCCGTATGTGGACATGAGGAACCAAATTTGCCCAATACAGATAGTCTCTCCGTTTATTAGGGACGCAGTCGAAAGGCGTGTTCAATGGACGGACATGCGTGCTTGACGCTTTGGTGATTATCCTCGTGGTACTATTACTCGGGATGAACTTGGATACAAAGAATAACTTGGATACAGTACCTGACAGGGTGTGTCTTTGATCAATTGTTGATCTCATTAGCTACAATGATAATGAGAAGGCAATGGCATGTGTTTCAAAATAGTGATGGTGTATGTAGGATTTAACATTTCCTAAGTAGATAAAAGAGGTTATAGAGTTATTCTCTACTTCACTTTCCAAGAGGAAAAGAAGTTTGATTGATAGCGGCAAAGTTGATGGAGACGGAATGTTTTCCGTTGGTCGTGACAGTTCCCATTAAACGGAAATCATAAGACTCTATGATGACAAATATTATAGGAAGTTTTGTTCTCAATTTTCTTCTAAGTCTGATCTATACAAGCTTAATGTCATATTGGTGATATTTCTTCGGATTCAGACAATGATTTGATCGACAAAAGTATTGAAATGCATTTAAAAAGAATTAAAGGTAAAACGTTTTTCTTGGTAGAGAAGGATGCTGAAACACATTTTACCTTTAATTCTTTTTAAGAGCATTTCCATACTTTTGTCGGTCAAATCATTGTCTAAATCCCAAAAATATCACCAATATCATATTAAGCTTGTACTGATCAGACTTGAAAGAAAGTTGAGAACAAAACTTCCTATAATCTTTGTCATCATACAGTCTTATGATCCCCCTTTTATGGGAACTATCATGACCAACGGAACACATTTCCTCTCCATCAACCTTGTCACTCTCAATTAAACTTCTTTTCCTCATGGAAAATGAAGTACAGAATTCCGTTATAATCTCTTCTGTTATCTACTTAGGAAATATTAAATTCCTATCTACACCATAACTATTTGAAGCACATGCCATTGCCTTCTCATCATCATTGTCGCTAATGAGAATAACAATTAAAGGCACACTCTACCAGGTATTGTGTCTTAGTTATTCTTGGTGGAAGTTCTATTGCATGTCTAATAACGTCATCAACCTCTTCTACAAAATCCTCCCACAATCTAAAATTTCAAAACATAAACCAAAATTTCAATTCATATCCAGAAAAGTTTAAGTCATATCCTAAAGATTCAACTCATATCCTAAAAAGTTCAAGTCATATCCTAAAATTTCAATTTATAATCTTAAATTCCAAAACATAAACCAAAATTTCAATTCATATCCTATAGGTTCAATTCATATCCACAAAAGTTCAAGTTATATCCTAAATATTTAATTCATATCCTAAAGCTTCAATTCATATCATGACGCTTCAAGTCATATCCACAAAAGTTCAAGTCATATCCTAAATGTTCAATACATATGCTAAAGGTTCAGTTCATATCCTAAAAATTCAACTCATATCTAAAAGCTTCAATTTATATCCTACAAGTTTAATTCATAAGAACAAAACCTAAAAAGTAAAAGTTATATTCGTATCCTACGAGTTTAAATATAAACTAAAAGTTCAATTCATATCATACGAGTTTAAACATAAAACAAAATTCAAGTCATATCTTAAAGGTTCAACTCATATTCTAAAATGTTCAATTTATATCCTCAAAATTCAACTACCTAAAAGTTCAATTTATATCCTAAAGGTTCAACTCATACCTAAAAGGTTCAACTTATATCCTAAAAAAATCAACTCATATCCTAAAAGGTTCAATTTATATCCTAAAAATTCAACTCATATCCTAAAAGGTTTAATTTATATCCTAAAAATTTAACTCATACATAAAAACTTCAATTATATATTACTAGTTCAATTCACAAGAACAAAACCTAAAAACTAAAAGTTATATTTATATCCTACGAGCTTAAACATAAACTAAAAGTTCAATTTATATCCTAAAGATTAAACTTATACCTAAAAGGTTCTATTTGTATCCTAAAAATTCAACTCATATCCTAAAAGGTTCAATTTATATCCAAAAATTCAACTCATACATAAAAGCATCAATTTATAACCTAAAGTTTCAAGTCATATCCTTTTGTTCAACTCATATCCACAAAAGTTCAAGTGATGTCCTAAAATTTCAATTCATAAGCTAAAAGTCCAATTCATATCCTAAAGGTTCGATTCATAAACTAAAATTTCAATTCATATTGTAACGACCCGACTGGTCGTTTTGATCTCCGGTGCGTCATTCAGCAGTCTGAGGTCATGAGCAGCTACATTTCAGGTATATTAACCTATACGCGTGGTTAGAATTGAATTTCAGCAAGTTCAGAATGGATTTGGAAGGAGAATTCTCATTTGGAAAGCTTAAAGTTGAAGAAATAAACTAGGGTTGGAATTTTGAGTAAATAACCTCAAAATTTGTATCCGAAGGTTCCACCAGGTTCATATGATGATTTCGGACTTGGGCGTATGCACGGATCGGGTTTAGGATAACCCGGGAGCGTTTTGGCGCATATTCTGGAAGTTAGCATTTTAGAAGATATTGCATCAGTTTGGCTTGAAATGCATTTTAGTGTTATTGATGTCTGTTTGGGATTCCAAGGATGGGAGTAGCTCCGTATGGTGATAATAGGGTTGGGAGCATGATCAGAATTGAATTTGGGGGTCCGTAGATCATTTTGAAGCCATTTGGCTAAAGATAGAAATTTGAAGGGTTTTGAGAAGTTTGACCGAAAGTAGACTTTTTAATATCGGGGTCGGAATCTGATTCCAGAATTTAGAGTAGGTTCGCAATGTCAAATATGACTTGTGTGCGAAATTTGAAGTCAATTGGTCGTGATTTGATAGGTTTTGGCATTGGAAATAGAAGTTGGAAACTTCAAGGTTCTTCAAGCTTGAATTGAGGTGTAATTCATGATTTTAGTGTTGTTTGATGTGATTTGAGGCCTCGAGCAAGTCCTTAATGTGTTTTGGGACTGGTTGGTGTTATTCGTCGGGGTCCCGGGGACCTAGGGTGTGTTTCGGGTTGTGTTGCGCTTTGTTTGATGCTTTAACGTCGTTTATTTGGACATAAAGGGGTACCATGTTCATAAAATGAGATGCAAATTAAGTTTTTATTGAACCATTAAATTCGTATCGTAATTTCGGAGCCATAGAAAAAAGAATCATCGAATTTGAACATCGTATGAGGAAGTTATGCTCGTTTCCGTGCCGAGAAAAGTGCTGGTGCTGTCAAAATCATAAAAGCAGAATTCTACCATTGAAGTGGGACCGCAAAAGTGGAAATTTTCGTGGAAGAGGAATATTTCCACAAAAGCGGGACAACGAAAGAGGAAAATATTCCGTAAACGCGGAAACTGCTGGAGGGAGAGAGTTCTCTTTAAAAATCAAACTTGGCTCATTTTTCACTTTATTTCTTCCATTGGAGGCGATTTTGGAGCAATTTTGGAGAGCCATTTTCATCTCCGGGCATGAGGTAAGTGATATCTACTAGCTTTGAGTATATACATCAATTATGTATGAATTTTAGCATGAAAATGGGTATAAATTTGAGGGCTAGAGGAAGACCTAGAAATATTTTCTTATTGGATTTTTACCATGAATTTGAGCATGGAATTAAGAGAAAATTATATATTTGAGTTCCTAAGGTTATCGGTAAACTTTATCTTCAAAAAATTTGGGATTTCGGGCGCGCAGGTCCTAGGGCGTTTTGGTCAACTTTTCGTTCGGCGTTGGAAATTATTATAAATTGGATTATAATGAATACCTTAGCACATATTAATGGATTTACATAATCATTGGTTAATTTTGGGAGCATTGTACGTCGGTTCAAGCCTTCAGAGGAATGTAGAATGCCGGTTATGGGTCTTTGGAGAAAGGTGAGTCTCATTTCTAATCTTGTGAGGGGGAAATTACCCCATAGGTGAGTGAACTTGATCATGTGCTCCAAATTATGGGGGCTACGTCGCACGAGGTGACGAGAGTCAGTGCGTAGCTACTATTATGCTATTGTCCGGGTAGTTTAGGACCCAAAATCATGCTATACTTGGAATGTTTGAAATCTTATTGGCATTTGAATTGCTTAAATCAAATTGAACAAGTAAATGAAATTCTAAAAGTATTAAACTTCATTTTCTTAAATTGTGATCAGAGGATTGGTTCTTATTTGATAAATGATCCCCGAAAATTCTTAATTGACTGTTTGAGCATATATTCCTGTGTGTACCTACGTCGCATGGATGATTCACGAGCAGGATATTTGTTTACTTTATCTTGACTGCGTCGCATGGATGATTTGCGAACAGGGTATTTGTTTACTTTATGTTGACCGCGTCGTATGGATGATTCGCGAGCAGGGAAATAGATGCTGCATCTATTGGTTTGAGCCGTTCGACCCTCGACAATGCACAATTTACATTTCTGTTGGATCGGGTCGTCGCCTCGATGTGATTTGCGCATGCTTGTATTGCTGCCTGGACTTATTTGAGTTTGTTACATGCCTTACTATGGCTTGAGATCTTTTTTTAATAATAATAATAATCTAATGAAATTTTCCATGAAAGAATTATATGACTACTTGTTTTCCCATATCTTGATTAGAATCATGTTTATAGAACAAATCCACTGTTTAATATATTTATTAAGGATAAATAATCATTTGACTACTAGTGATTGTCAAAGTTGTCCATCTCGTCTCTACCCCTTCAGGATTAAGCGGGATACTCACTGGGTACACATTGTTTTTGTACTCATACTACACTTGCTGCGCATTTTGTTGCACTTGTATATGTGACTCCAGTGGTCTTCTAGACATATCCGCGCAGATGATTTGGGGACTAGATAAGCTGCATCATTCGAGACGGTCGCAACTAGGGTAGTCCCTTCTAGTGTATTGTATTTAGTTTCTTCCACTGTATTTCGGACGAATATTGTATATTATTTCTTTATTCAGTAGATGCACACACACTTGTGATACCGGGTTCTGGGATGGTTTGGAGTATTGTATTAGTTGCTTCACTTTTAAATTTGATTTGAAAATTATATCCTTTAAAATTTCTAAATATGGAAGAAAAATCCTATATTTCAAAGGTGTAAAATGAGATTTAATTATGTAAGTTGGTTGGCTTTCTTGACAGCAGTGTCCGGCGCCACCACGACCCTTAATGGATTTTAGTTCGTGACAACATGGTATCATAGCTCTAGGTTCCCGTCGATCTCACGAGTCATGAGCAATTCTAGTAGAATCTCGCGTATCGGTACGATGACGTATGTACTTATCCTCGGGAGGCTACAGGGCTATTATGAGTACTTCCCTTATTGGTTTCCTCATTGTGCGATTTGATTCCTCTAAGGATTATGCCTTTGTTTTCTTCCTACTCAATCTTATGCGACGCAGAGCGCTTGTTTTAAATCAAGAATTTTAGAACTTCGATGGCACTACCAATGTGGTGCAGGATATTTCTCTTGGTATAGTGGATTGGACTGTTACAGTCACCTTATGGAAGGATATGTTATTATTTCGTCTTAGTAGCAATACTTCTGAGAGCCTTGAGGCAAGGCACATGTAGCCATGACGCTTATGAATGATTCTCCGTGGTATTGATATGATGGCAGGACGTTTGCCTACGCGTGGAGGCAATAAAAGACTTGAAGGGAATTTTACTCAGAGCATGATCTAGAGATTCGGTGTTTTATACCCGACAGGGGAAAGGTAATCGGGCTGAGGATGTTCAGGTTGGGATGATGAAACTTGGTGATTTTATTTGTGATGGAGTCTCCATCGGCGGAGTGGTATCGTCGTCCTCGATTGATTGTGTTAAGATTTTCAGAGTTATTATTTTCTTCAATTCGCCATTGGGGCAGGATATTATGAGTCAATAATGAAGAAGCGACAGTCAAAGATCGCGGGATGCGGTGGTTCAGGATGGAATTGGTGTCTCTAATGTTGATGACTCAGGAAACATGATCTTCGGAAAGCTTTAAAGTTAGTAGCGACTTGTGGGTTCAAGTGCTATGAAGATAGATTTTATTTAAGGCAACAACTAAGCAGCAAAGTAGGAGGAAATACGTGGGAAGTGTCAGGCGGTGTTTAAAACTTCTAGAAGGCCAAGTGCGAGGAGCAAGGTAGAGTAGTCGATCAAAGGGATGAGTCTCGCCAAAGTGGGGGAGTGGCGCGTGTAGCATATGGGCTTGGTAGTAGTATGACTACGCGCCTTAAGGAGAGTTTGGATTGACCGGAGAATTTTAGAGATTTGTGGTTGGGCCTACGGAGCTAACTTAAAGCATAGGCCATTATGCGACAGAAGATTTGATATGGCGGAAATGAGCTGCTTGAAATAAAGGAGGATGCAGCATAATTTTGAATTGGGAGGATATTGCCGCACATCTAATTGATGTCCACGAGGGTCGAATGGACTGGTGCAGCTGGAGGGTGCGCTCAGGCCTAGGAGGCGTTATTGGAGTTATAGTGATTGTACCCCGTGCACCAGCATTAAGAAAATGTCGGGAAGTTTCTTCTTCAGGTGGATTATTCCCTATGAGCTGGTTAGCGGTCACGTGGTTAGCGAAGCTTCAGCAAGGAATTTTTATTGGTTGTTCAATAAAGAGATCAGTCGCGCAAATGTGGTTGATGATTCAGAGTTCATTGTGCAAGGCTATGTCAACAAAAGATGAAGAATTCTAGTAAACTCTAAAATTGTGGAATGATGGCTTCAAGCTAAGTGCGAGAGTCCCACCGCCTATGAATTGTTTTCATGGTTAACTACTTGTGAGGTTTAGAGCTATTAGCATAAAAAAGGACCATGAGTGGAAATTTGAGCAAATGAATTGTTGAATACATGCTATGGTTGACCTTATTGGCTCATGTTTAGACTTGAGAAAGGATTCATGATTTATGCCTTGTATAGATGTAGGCTTCAAGGGAAGTGATTTTGCGGGTACTTCGCCGAGAGGATATCCGTATGTTATAAATTGGTGAAGCTGCTTATATCGGGACCAAGTCAGAGTGGGTGGCTCTCAGTAACGGTCTTAGTGTATTCAAGGGGTAAAGTGTGGTGCTTAATGATTTCGAGCCTATAGGACAGTTAAGAATCAAGGTTAGAAAACAGCTTATGAAGAAAGACCAGAACGTTCTATGGTGTTTTGACTTGCGGTATTGCATTTAAGAGACATGAAATGGTTCATTGGATTTGAGACGGCACAGTATCACAATTTAAGGTCACTCGGGGTGAGTGCAGTTGGAATACGTTTGGTGTTGAAGGGAGTTATTATTATTTCTAAGGCAATCAAGGATACATTGGAAGGAAGTTGATTGATTAGCCATAGTTGAATTGGCATATCGGTGTTAGTGATCAGTACGTTCATCGTGATCGAGTTATGCATGTGATCTATGGCGGTACGTGTGAGGCTTGTCAGCCGCAATTATTGATGTTATTCGGAAGTATTCTTCTGTTATGGCCTGTTATGTGTAGGCGGATCCCGGAAGGGTTATGGTGGCTTATACCACTATTTAGAAATTTGCATATTTGATGGTTATGAGAATTCTCCTGTATGTTGCTACAGTTCTCCTGAAGTGACTTAAAATGAAAAGTTATATATGATGAAGTATTAGTCTATCGACGATTCCAGAGTTGTGCTGGAAATTATGTCTATCGTATATCAGCACGTGAGGTACATTGAGTGGTATGGAATTTGAAGTAAGGACCAAGTTCGCAGTTTGGTGAATGACTATGATGTCACGAGCTCAAATGAGCAGGAAAGGAGTTTCACTGTTTTGAGTAGTTGGTATTGTCTTCAGTATCACCTAAGATTGGTGTTTTGTGAGGAAGGCCTTGCATCCTGGTTAAGGATTCTTGATAGCTTTTTAGCGTTTGTGTGACCTACGGTTTGGATGTGCAGAACCATTATTTATTTCGGAAGGTTGTGGGATCGTGTCTCACCGAAAGATAATATGAGTGTGACATGTAGTCACTTTATTGATTAGAGATTTAAACCAAGTATGAGGATTTTGGAAATATTATCGATTTGAGAATTTATGCCTGGAGGGCACTCTGTTTATTGGGTTATGGACTGTGGAGGTTTGCTCCGGTTGTGATGGATGCTCTTATGTGTTGTGGGAAGAGAGGAGTTATTATGGACCTTTGAAAGGTTATTGGCCTAGTTGGAACGACCAAGATTGACTTGGGGTCGGCGGATGAATTTGAATGTGAAGGTGGGCCTTGTGTAAGGCCAGTAGTGTTCATTTCAGCAATGCGCTCCTTATGAAAGAGTAATTGGGGCATATTCTATCGTCAGCTATTTCATATAACGATATATTGCGCCGTATGAGTTGTGAGACGTCTTGGTAAATTCCTTATGTGTTGAGGTTCTACTCAGCGGTGATGTCATATGAGCAGGATAGCTCTTGAGATTTAGATCATGTATCACACCTCAGTTGTGTTTGAGTTTTGTAGTCTATAGCGATATATGTGTCCTCAGGGATGGTATTATACACCTTAGCGTGTTTATGACCGATATTAGGTATTTTGATGTGATGAGCCATTTAGCTCGATGTATATCTCCTTATGTGAGTTCTATATGTGGATCGGGTGGCACGCCACCATGAGTATGTTTTTGGAACGGGTAGCACGCCGCAACAGTATGATGTTCAGTATAGTCCCCCATATTTGCTTTTATGTTATTTTTCCCAGAATTCTAGTACTATCTGTGAGCCCGCGTCGCATATATGATTCGCGAGCGGGGTAATTAGACCTCCTTTTTAGAGTTAGGCTTCCTTTTTGTATCGCATTCTCAGTGGTAGCCTATTGGCACATTGTGGCATCATATGAGACTTTTGATTATGACCGGGATGGCTTATTGCCTGAGCAGTTCATACTGGGTGAAACTAGATTATTGGATTTAGGATTAGTGCAATCTGATTGTATGAAGTATATAAAAGAGTAAAGATCATTCTGGGTTAGAGATGAAGTAATGGATCTTGTCAGAAGTGTCACACCTCCTTTTTTCGCTATACACCCCCGCAAAGGGGCGTAAAGGAGTTTTTCCACTTAAAGGACAATCAAAACGAGATTTAGTTATTAATAAATCAGAGTTGCCACTTGGGAGATTAATGGTGTCCCAAGTCACCGGTTTGAATCCCGAATCGAGGAATATTATGAATGTGTTAACAGTCCACGAACCAGAAATTCGGATAAGGAATTCTGTTAACCGGGGAGAAGGTGTTAGGCATTCCCGGGTTTCGTGGTTCTAGTACGGTCGCTCAACTATTGTATTTGATTTTATCTGATTTTAATTCATACTAATTTATGTGATTTTGATTTATATACCTCTTTTACCGTTATTTATTTTAAAAGACTTACGACGTTGTGAAAACACCTCTCCGACCACGTTGCCATCAAGGCACCCGTGGTTGTCAACACATTTCGACTTCGCCGAGATTTTGATTAGGGTCGCATCAATGCCCACCCGAGTTTAAGAAAGTAATTTAATTAAATCGCGCTTAAAGGTTCTAGCGTAATATTGTTTTAGAAAGACCGTTGAAATTCGCTAAAAGGCCCCTCCAAATTCTAATCATTTTTAACAATCAATTATTGAGGGCCCCACATTTATTCTTTTTCGGTGGGACTCATCTACATTTTTGAACCATTTTCAATCATTATTTGTTTTATAAGAATTACGACGTCATGAAAATGCGTTTCTAACCCCGTCGCCATCAAGGCACCTGTGATTATTAACACATTTCGATTTCATCGAGATTTAGATTTGGGTTGCATCAATGCACACCCGAGTTTAGGAAAATAATAAAATTAAACGTGTCTAAAGATACTACCGTGTTATTTCTTTGTGAAAGGACGTGAAATTCGCTAAATCACCTTCCCGAATTCTAAATATTTTACCTTTATCGAGGGCCCCACAATTATTTTTGTTTGGCAAGGCTCGTCTCAATATTTTTTAAAAGGCCAACCTAAAAGTAACAACGATTTTCTATTTATTACTTGTTTTTAAATGAAAAAACTGAACTAATCAACAATTGAGAGTTATACCATTTTTATTAAGAATTGAATTCACACACAGCCAAACTCAAACAACTAGTTGGACTGCATGAGGGACCTCATTACTAGCATGCCCCACCCTAATATCAAATTTGCCAGGTTTGGGCTGTTGACATCGTGCCTGAGCCTAAATTCCAAGCTACTGCAACCCAGGCCTTTTATTAAATCAGAAGGGCCGTGGACTGGGGTTTTCAACTGGCCAATGAAGCCCAAATTTCAATCCTAATAAACGAGCAACATGCATCAAGCAATATCAATGTTGAAATGGGTTTTGAAGATACTAAATAACCGTGTCAAACCAATTGTGATATCAATTGAATGGAAATCGCCACTCATAGATTACTAAATGCTTAAGCTAGCACAAGTGATAACTATCAATCTACACTAATCATTATTCTCACAAAAGCCCCCATTTACCACAAACAGTTTACTCATTTCAGCCCTCACAAAAAATCTCCAAATCACAAATCAAACATGTAAAACCCTGCTATGTGATCTGCAAACTTCCCCAAAACCAAATAGTTTAACCAAAAATCTGAACCCATTCAAATAGAATTAACATAGGTTTAAAACACATACAGAACCATGACTGGCCATGCCGAACAATTTCTAGATTATTACCAACAGTCCAGAATTAATAAAATAAGCGATTATATTACAGTACAGTGTTTGAAACAACAAATCTACTAAAAACTCAAGCGTTTGGCAAGCAATCAATCCGTCTGTTCATTTCAATGCTCCAAATGAGATTACAGCTATAGGATCTTAAATTTGTGTACTTCGAAAGGCAAGTAACAAGGAACTAATTGAGGATCAGTAGCAGAGATTGAACCAGCAGTCAGTGAAAACCCAAATCAACAGCAAACTTGAGGATAACCCAGAAAATACATTTAAACCACGACCTAGACATAATTGAAAACCCAACAACAACAACAAAACAACCAAAACATACTTGAATGAACCCAAAATTTGTTTGAAATCCACTGTGAATCACCCAGAAATAAGCTTGTCAACCGAGCCAGGTCAGACTGGTTCCGGACTGGACCGGTGTAAACCGGGACCGGACCGGCCCGGTTACAAACGAGCCGGGTGGGCTGGGTTCGAGGGGGGAGGGGGTTGGTCCATTTGGGTTTTTTGGTGTTGGAACCGGACCGGACTGGCCCAGTTTTAATGAACAGTGCACCAAATCGGTTAGACCAGCCCGGTCCAACGGTATTTTTTTTAATTTTCTGAATATTGTGGGGCCCACAAGACCGTTGGCAACGGTCAAAATTGTGCCAGATCCGTTGGCCAACGGATATTTTTGCAAAATTGGCCATTTTTTGGTTATTTTGTTGTATTTATTAATTAACAATATTAACCCTTCTTAAAATCTATAAATACCCTTCCCTCTTTTTCATTTCTTCACTCAAAATTCTTATCTCAACCTCAATTCTCAAATTATCAATCTCTCTCTTCCCTTCAATTTGCAAGATTTCATATTCTAGTTTTATAATTTTATTTGTCTCTCTTTTCCCGAATTTTATTTATCGCAATTTGTCATTCAGAATTTGAAGCTTGAAGTTCAAAATTGAAATACTTGCTTGACATTTTTTCGTGCTAACACCAGATTTGCGTAATCAAGTACTCAATTTATTATCGAATTCGGTGCACTCCCTCCAACTCTTTCTCTTATTAATATTTTAATTTCATATTTAATTTTAGCTTATACTTTAATTTTTACAATATGTTTAGTGCTGCTAAAAGAGCGTGTAGTAAAGTTACTAGTAGGGGTGGAAATAAAAAAAGAGGTAGTCTTGTAGCTTCCGGTAGTAATAGTAATGACCCAATAACACATGTTTCTGAATCATAGCCTAATGATAATGTAGATATAGATTATGAACAATTACAAGAAGATTTTGGAATAGAAGATAATGAAATTGGAATAGAAGATGAGATACCACCTACACCTACTAGTGGAAATGTTGGTAGTGTTGGAGTTGGAGTTGCTAGTGCTACAAGAGGTAGTAGACCACCAGCGGCTCCGAATTCTAATCGTAAAAGAAGAAGTTCGATATGGAAATTTTTTGAAATAATAGAAGGTACTAATAGAGTTAAGTGCAAACTTTGTAACGAAACTTTTAAACATTTGACCGGAGGAAATTTAGGGGGGGACTGAGACTCTTACAAGACATATGAGACCTGATCATCCCATAGAATGGGGCAATAATAGGGATGGAAGTCAAACAACTATTAACCCTACTACTGGAGGTCTAGTAAAATATGATAAAATGAGGGATCGTGAGGAATTAGCAAAAATGGTTGCTTTGGGTTGTCTACCTTTTTCTTTTGCTTCTTCATCGTATCTTATTATGTATATTCAAAGGATTTACAATCCTTTATTTAAAGGTATCCCTAGAAGTACTTGTAGAGCAGATATCTTTAGACTTTATGGACAATATCAAACATACATACGTTATTTGTTTAGCCACCTTCCTTCTAGCGTATGTCTAACTTCTGATATTGCCATGGTGTTAATGAAAATGATTATTTGACAATTACATGCCATTGGATAGATGGTAATACTTGTATGCAAAAGCGTATTATCGCTTTTAAATATGATGAAGATCAGAGTCATACTGCTACGTTTATAAGTAGTGCAATTGTTGAAGTTGTTGAATTTTATAGTCTAAACCAAAAAGTTTTGTGTATGTCTTTTGATAATGCTTCAAACAATAATGCCGCAGTTTCAATTTTAAAATTGCATTTGCAACCATCTCTTTATGATATTTTTCATGTTAGGTGTGCATGTCATGTTTATAATTTAATTATTAAAAGTGACCTTGATTTATTTTCAGTTGAGATTACTCATGTTAGAAAAGCAGTTGGTGTTATTCAGGGAAATAATAGACAATCTAGAATAAAAGAATTTAAGACTAAGTGTATCCAGTATAACCTTACACCTAGATTCATGCCAGACGAAATTGTTACTAGATGGAATTATACATATATATATTTTTAAAATGTTGCTACAAATATAGATTTCCAATAACTGAAGTTTCTAATGCACATTGTACTGATCATATGCGTACGTTAACAAGTGATAATTGGGAGGTCATTAATGATGTTGATAAATTTTTACATAAATTTTATACTGCTCCTGTTGTGTTTTCTAGCGCATATTACCCCACTGTTACTATGCCTTTAGTACATATAGCTGAAATTTCTTTTCTACTATCTGAATTTACGAAGAAAGAAAAATATAAGGATGTTGAAAAAATGCAAGATAAATTCAAGAAATATTTCTTTCCAATTCCTCCGATTTACTTAATTGGTGCATTTTTAAATTCTTCTATTAAAATGTCTGATTGTCACTAATAAATGAATGCTTTATATACTTATATGGAGATTGGAGAAACTGAAACACAAAATTTATATGATTCTATGAAAAAGCTAAATGAATATTTACAATAACTATATAATTATTGTGCAAATGAATGTGATAATACTGCTCGTGCTTCTGGCAATGTTAATACCGCTATGCAATGTAGCAGTTGTGCTAATGTGGATGATGAAGGACTTGATAGTTTTAATATTTTTTCTATATTTTCTAACACTCAAACCAGTAGCAGGAATATTGATGAGCTTCAATTGTACTTGCAGAAGCAAAAGGAGCCTCGCACAAAGGAATTTTTACCGTTGGGATGGTGGCATAAAGATGAAAAGCAATTTCTTGTTCTTTTCGCTATGGCTCGGGACGTGCTGAATGTGCCAATTTTCTACTGTTGCATCGGAGAGTGCATTTAGCCAAGCAAGACAACAACTTGGAGACACCCGCCACTTATTGGGAAGAAATGATTTGGAAGTTTTAGTATATTTTAGAGATTGTATTAGATCAGAACGAAGAAATCAAGAAAAGGAAGATGTTGATAGCCCAGTAGACGAGGAACTTAGAGATATATTAACCCATGGAAACCCATCCGAATATAACATGCCAAAAGAAGGTCAATCAGTTCATATCGATTATGATGAACTTGCTAGGACGATACAAAATATTTGAAATTACTACTTTACTAGTTTACTTGTTAGAAAAAATGTAAACATTTGTTTTTCTACTTTTTCAATTTGAAATTAAGAAATAAAGTAGCACTTGCAATAAGTGCAATTTTTTCCTATCTTACTTGTACTCATTCAATTATTACAAAGTATTAATATAACTTAATAGTTATACTATACATAATTGCAAAACAAAATAAAAATATACTAAACCCGGCCCGGCCCGGGCCCGGGCCCCTCAACCCGTAACCCGTATGGTTCAATTTTAACCCGAACTAACCCAGCCTGCTACGAACCCGTTACTGTGCAACCCGGACCGGTCTGGCCCAGAACCCGGACGGGTCAAAACAATTTTACCCGGACCTACCCGGTTGGCCCGTTAGACAGGCTTACCCAGAAACCTCAACAGCAAACGAGAGAAAACAAAAATGCAAATTACGAACTACAGTATCAAAAGAGCCTACAGTTCCAATGAAACAGTGACCTTTTTTATTGGATTTTTATAGCTTTGTTTTTTTGTATTTTTCTATATGTAATTGCTGAAAACTAACCTAGAATTGGAGATGCAAGTAAAAATCAGAATTTGCTTTTTTGGATTTTTTAGGCTGAAAAAAAAAGGTTGAACCACTTTACAAGGCATCGAAATTCCAATATATAGGCACTAGATGGTAAAGGATCAGATTTAAGGGTTTTCTCATTAGTCCCTTATTATTTTTCACTTTTACCCCTAATTTTCTTACTTGTTCCTCAAGTTATTCCCTAAGTTTTCAGAAATGTGCACTAAAGCCCTATTCTAGGAGCTTCTAGGATGTTCTTTGAACTGTACAATTCCTAAGCTACCCTTTAACCTATATTGCAATTACCAATTCTTAAGATACTACCCTTTTCCATACCCAAATTGCCCTTAAAACAGTCTGAAAATTACAGACTAAAATTAACTGATCCTAACCCCGTTACCCCTGCTAATAAAATTTAACTAAAGTTATCTCAGTGTACTAACCAGCTATAATTAAAAACTAACCCAAGTAAAGTTACTATAGTTAACAAAAAAGAGGACAAGTTCATCTAAATCCAGACTCTTTATTGACTATGATAAAAACCATTGCAATTCAAAACCAAGTATTTACTAACAAGAGACCTAGAGTGAATCAAAGAAATTAAACCTATACTAATGAACACTAAATTGGACCAAGTATCAAAGAACATTTGAACCAAAAAAAAAGGAAAAGATGAAGCAGTTGTGAGCAGAACGAAAACCAATATTAAACTTAATATGAAATTAACACAGAACTAAACGGAAATCTAATCAAGAAAAAAAACTTTATAGATTTGCTCTAGACTCGATTAACCCTCAAATTTGGCTTTGAATTAATGTTATATATTTATTTCATATGAAATAAATAAAATAAACATATAACATTAACTTAAAACCAAACGAACCCTGGATTCTTCAAAACGGCCCCAAAACAGACCCTACTTCCATGAACTTCAGATTTGAAATTTGCTCACTTCCGCTTGGATTCGAGGGATTTTGTTTAAGGATTAAGGGTGAGGGAGGTCAGGGGACTATGGGGTGTGATTTCGGGTGGATTTGGGTAAACTTTATCTTCAAAAAATTTCGGATTTTGGGCACGTGAGCCTGAGGGTGTTTTGGTCAACTTTTTGTTCGGGGTTTGAAATTATTATAAATTGGACTATAATGAATACCTTGGCACATATTAATGTATTTACTTGATCATTGGATAGTTTTGGGAGCGCTATAGTTGGTTCAAGCCTTTGGAGGAATGTAGAATACCGGTTATGGGTCTTCGGAGCAAGGTGAGTCTCCTTTCTAATCTTGTGAGGGGAAAATTACCCCATATGCTAGTTAAATTGATTATGTACTCCAAATAGTGGGGGATACCTACGCACGAGGTGACGAGAGTCCGTGCATAGCTACTATTATGCTATTATTCAGGTAGTTTAGGACCCAAAAGCATGCTATATTTGGAATGTTTGAAATCGTATTGGCATTCGAGTTGCTTTAATCAAATTGAACTAGTAAATGAAATTGCAAAAGGATAAAGCTTCATTTTCTTAAATTGTTAAAATAGAATTGGTTCTTATTTGATAAATGATCCTCGAAAATTCTTAATTGACTGTTTGAGCATGCATTTCTGTGTGTACCTGTGTCGTATGGATGATTCGCAAGCAGGTTATTTATTTACTTTATGTGACCACGAGCGTACTATTCAGATTCTTGAGGATATGCTCCGTGCGTGCGCGATTGAGTTTAGAGGGTCTTGGGATCAGTTCTTTCCATTGGCTGAGTTTGCATTCAACAGTTCTGGACGGCTCTCCAGGACTGTGACGTAAACACTGAACCCATGTCTGAGATGATAGAAACTGGAATGCCATGCAGATGAACAATCTCCCTGATAATAATGCCTGCTAACCGCTCTGCTGAGTAAGAAGTACACACGGGAATGAATTGAGTGGACTTGGTCAGATGATCCACAACAACCCAAATAGAATAAAGCATCCTCACCGTCACAGGGAGAGTAGTCACAAAATCCATAGTGATATTCTCCCATTTCCACTCCGAAATCTCCATCTATTGGAGTAACCCTTCCGTCTCTGATGCTCAGCCTTCACTTGCTGACAGTTCAGGCATATAGCAACAAACACTACTATGTCCTTCTTCATCTGCCTCCACCAGTAATGCTGCCTCAGATACTGATACATCTTCGCGGCACCAGGATAGATGGAATACCGCGAGCTATGGGCCTCGATCTATATCAACTCTCGAATATCATCAACATCGGGCACACCAATACGACCCTGCATCTTCAATACCCCATCATCTCCAATAGTCACCTCCTTAGCTTTGCCATGCTGAACTGTGTCCCTGAGGACAAGCAAACGAGGATCAAGCAAATGAGGATCATCATACTGCCGCTCTCTAATAGGGTCAAACAATGAAGACCAAGAAACCACACAGGCTAGAACCCGAGTGGGCTCCGAAAGGTCCAATCTGACAAACTGACTGGCTAAAGCGTGAACATCCATCGCCATACGTCTCTCGGAAGCTGGTAAATATGCCAAACTCGCCAAACTCTCTGCCCGGCAACTCAAGGCATCGGCTACCACATTAGCCTTGCCCGGATGATAAAGAATAGTAATATCATAATCATTCAGTAGCTCCAACAATCTCCTCTGGCGCAAGTTCAGATCTTTTTGCTTGAACAAATGCTGCAAACTCTGATGGTCCGTATAACTCTCACAAAGCACCCCATATAAATAATGACGCCAGATCTTTAAGGCATGAACAATTGCAGCTAACTCAAGGTCATGGACAGGATAGTTCTTTTCATGCACCTTCAACTATCTGGATGCGTAGGCAATCACCCTACCGTTCTGCATCAATACCGCTCAAGTCCAACTCGTGAGGCATCACAATATACCGTATAGGACCCCGAACCGGTAGGCAAAATCATAATAGGGGATGAAGTCAAAGCCGTCTTGATCTTTTGGAAGCTCGCCTCACACTCCTCCGACCACTGAAAAGGAGCACCCTTCTGGGTTAATCTAGTCATAGGGGCTGCAATCGACGAGAACCCCTCCAGAAAATACCGGTAATAGCCCGCCAGGCCAAGGAATCATCGGATCTCTGTAGCTGAGGAGGGCCTGGGCCAACTCTGCACGGCCTCCACCTTTTTCGGATCTACCAGAATGCTCTCACTCGATACCACGTTGCCTAGAAATGCCACAGAACTCAACCAAAACTCACATTTTGAATAAATTGCATATCATTTCTTTTACCTTAGATTCTGAAGCACTATCCTCAGGTGCTGCTCATGATCTTCCCGACTCTAGGAGTACACAAGAATATCATCTATGAAAGCAATAACAAACGAGTCGAGATAGGGCCTGAATACACTATGCATCAAATGCATAAAAGCTGCTAGGGTGTTGGTCAGCCTAAATGACATGACAAGGAACTCGTAATGAACATACTGAGTCCTGAAAGCAGTCTTCGGGATATCCGGCTCCCGAATCTTTAGCTGGTGAAAACCTGAGCGCAAATCAATCTTAGAAAACACCTGTGCGCCCTGAAGCTGGTCAAATAGATCATCAATACGAGGAAAGGATATCGGTTCTTCACTGTAACTTTGTTCAACTGACGATAATCGATACACATGCACATAGAACCATCATTATTCTTCACAAACAATACAGGAGCACCCCATGGTGAAACACTGGGTCGAATGAAACCCTTATCAAGAAATTCCTGCAACTGATCTTTCAACTCCTTCAACTCAGGAGGAGCCATGTTGTATGGAGGAATAGATATGGGCTGAGTGCCCGGCAATAAATTAATACCAAAATCAATGTCCCGATCGGGCGGCATTCCCGGAAGATCAGCTGGGAACACATTGGGGAAATCCTGCACTACTAGGACAGAGTCAAGAGAAATGGTATCAGCAGTGACCTCTCTCACATAGGCTAAATACGCGGCACACTCCTTCTCAACCTTATGCCGAGCTTTAAGAAAAGATGTAACTCTGCTGGGAGTGTGATCAAAAGTACCACTCCACTCAATACAAGGAATACCTGGCATAGCCAGCGTCACGGTCTTAGCGTGACAATCAAGAATAGAATTCTGGGGCGAAAACCAGTCCATGCACAAGATAATATCAAAATCAACCATATCAAGTAATAAAAGATCTGCCCTGGTCTCAAAACCACGAATAGTAACCAAACACAACTGATACACAGGGTTCACAACAAGAGAATCTCCCACAGGAGTGGAAACATAAACAGGAGAGCTCAAAGTTTCTCGAACTGTACCCAAAGGCGGAGCAAAATAAGATGACACATAAGAATATGTAGAGCCTGGATTGAATAGAACTGATGCCTCTCTATGACCAATGGAATGATCAGGAATGGCATAAAATCTTGCCTGACCCCTACCTCGAGGGCAACCTCTATCTCCCCGATCCCCTCCCCTGGCTGGCTGGGTAGGTGGGGTGGCATTTGGAGCTGGAAAAATGTCCTGAGAATCCCGTTTGGTGCGCTGCTGCTGAGGCTGCTATGGAGGTGCACTCCTCCCGAGACTAGGACAGTCCCCTTCGACATGGCGAGTATCCTCGCACTTATAACAGACTCTGGGAGGGTGCGGTGGCCGTGACTGACTGGAACCACCCCTGCTAGACTGTCCTCTGGAAGTATCATGTGTAGGAGGCGCACTAGAAACCAGGGGAGCATAATAAGGCTCCTGAGATCTGGGAGGAGCTGGAGTACTGCTGGGTGAAGGAAGAGCTGAGTGAACTGGGCAAACCGTATAGCCCTTGCCATGACGTCCTGCTCCTGAAGTACGGGTACCAGAAAAATGACCAGACTATCGTGACCTCTTGGCCTCCCTCTTCTCTCGCCCCTTGGCATGCATACCCTCTACCCTCTTGGCTATACTCACCACCTGCTGATAGGGTATATCCATCTCCAACTCTCACGCCATGCCAGACATGATGGAAGGGATGAGACCCTCGACAAACTTGCGAACCCTCTCACTAACAATAGCCACCAAATCAGGCGCATGCCTTGCCAGTCTAGTATAACGGATGGCATACTTAGAGACAGTCATAGGGCCCTGGCGCAAGTGCTAAAACTCTGCTCCCCATGCATCTCAAAGGCTTAGGGTAACAAAGCCCCTCTGAAACATATGTGAAAACTGAGTCCAAGTCAGGGAGGCAGCCTCATCTGGACTGTCTAGCTCAAAGATGCGCCACCAGTCATAGGCGGCTCCCCGAAGCTGGAAAGCTGCAAAAGAAACCCAGTCGAAGCAGTGATACCCATGGTGCGAAAGATGAGATGACAGTCCTCCAAAAACCCCAAGGCATCATCTGTAGCCAGCCCGCTAAAAATAGGAGGGTCATACTTCTTCAAACGCTCCAATATACGCTGCTCATCCTCTGAAGCAGGTGACCCATCCTCGGGATGAACTGGTACTGCAGGCTGGGCAGGAATAACATCTGGAATCGGTCCCATATGCACCCTCTACTCTGGGGTGCGGGCTGCGCGACTCAAGGCTCCTCCCCCGGCCTGGGACATAGCTGCAGGAAGTGGAAGTAATCCTGCATGCGACAAAGTGGTGTACATACTCATAAACAGCGCCAAAGCCTCCTTAACAACTGAAGTAGTAGTGGCTATGGGCGTCTTTGGTGCCTGAGTCCTGACTGGGTCTACTAGTGGCACCTCGGCGGCTGCTCGCGCAGGTGCCATGGTTGCACCCCGAGCACTTCCACGACCCCTGCCCCTAGCTGTTGCACGAGGGGTGCGGGTGTCTAATCGTCCCGGATCGTGCGTGTCCCCACCATCTGCGAGAGAATAGGAAATAGTAGTTTAGAATCAAGGTCAAAACATAGCATGACAAGTATTCAAATTAAGCGAAGATTTTTCCTAAATAGTTACATAGCCTTCTATAGATAAGTACAGACGTCTCCGTACCGATCAACGAGACTCTAACTTACCGGCCTGTTTCCCGTGACTCCCATGATCCTAGAGCTCTGAAACCAACTTGTCACGACCCTAGTTCACCAATCATGAACCTGTCACGATGGCACCCAGTCTTCGCGACTCGGTAAGCCTGACATATTGCGGAAATTCAACAATCTTTGCGGAAACGCTAATTAAAACATAAATTGTATAAGATAATGTATAGAGTGCTGCCTGGCACATACATGTCGACTCAAAATAACTTAAGAAACCTCTAACACCTGGAAAGCCATGGGCAACATATGCGAAGATTAAACATATTACATTGCTCTAACATCCCAAAATATCTATAACAACTGAATATATGAAAGAAACTATTAACTAAGGGTAGAATAGAAGAAGGCTCTTCGGCTCTGCGGATGCGATAGATGGATACCTCAAGCCTCCAAAGTAGCTCCGAATGTCTAATAGTGCGCCGGTCCAGAAGTACCTGGATCTGCACAATAAAAGTGTGCAGAAGAGTAGCATGAGTACACCACGATGGTTCTCAGCAAGTGCCAAGCCTAACCTCGATGGAGTAGTGACGAGGAAGGTCGAGGCCCCTACTGAGATAAACATAAAATAAATATGAAATGAAATAACAGTAGGAAATATATAAATCTCTAATATCTAACAACAATAAGAAGAACGGAATAGTCTATATTACAATTCTACAAACAAGAACAACCGTTACAGGCTAATTATCATCGAGTATCTCCAAGTATCCCGAGGATCAACCTGTATCCTCATCATATAAGCAAGGGATCTCCAAGTATCTCGAGGATCTCCCAGTATCCTCATCACATAAGTAATGGATCTCCAAGTATCCCGAGGATCTCTTAGTATCCTGCAGTAAATCAGTCCTGCCCTAGGGATCTCTTAGTATCCGCCAGAAAATAAAATCTGCGCCGGGATCTCTTAGTATCCGCCTGTCATATAATCCAGTGCTGGGGATCTCTTGCTATCCCGCACTTCCAAACCTCGAAACCAAAATACGAACAGGGGGGAGCTCTCGAGATGCCGTCTCGTAGTCCCAATAGTAAATACATCACAACAAAACCAATATTTAACGGTGATGAAGCGAAATCCGAACAACATCTGAAATCGAGAATCTAACATGCTTCACAAGGAGGACAAATATTGCAATTTGACCAAATAAGGGAAATAAGTTGCTAACATGCTTTACAAAAGAAAAACAAGTAAAGTTTCATTTTTAACGATTGAGTATGTAAAGAAATATAGTCTAAATCAGTCAAGTAAGGTGAATTTCAAACAACTAGCACAAGTACATGCCCGTCACCTCGTGCACCAGGCATTTAAACAATGACAAGGATATCCTAAGGGAAAAGGTCCCCCACACAAAGTTAGGTAAGCCACTTACCTCAAGTTGGTACAAAACCGCTAAGAAACAACGCCCTTGCCACAAGTATCCGACTCCGAGTGGCCCAAATCCGATGTTTGCCTCTGAAAACTCGTCGAAAAATCTCCCAAAATCGAGCTCGCTAGCTTGAGTTTTTGTAAAAATCAAAGAATGGTTCGTTTTTGAAATAAATGAACTGGTCAGATATTTGTTCATCGCGAACGCGGAGAGGGGATCGCGTTCGCGGAGAGGAAAATTCAAGAGGGTGAAAATTGCTCTTCGCGTACGCGAGGATAGGGATGTGAATGCGAAGGCCTGGTATTGGAACCTACGCGAACGCGACATGGGACACGCGAACGTGTAGAAGGGAAAAAGGGGGTCCAGGACTGACCCTTCGCGAACACGTGGGTGAGGACGCGAACACGAAGATTTGGGAAGTTGGGCTTTGCGAACGCGTGAAGAGGGACGCGAACGCGATGAATGGAAAAGGATAATGCTTCACGAATGCGAAGAAGGATAGCGGACCTACAATTTCTGCTGCAATTCTAAGCTCCAAATTGCTCCGTTAAGCATAAAAAACACACCCGAGGCCCACGGGACCAAGACTAAGCCTACAGAATTATCCCATAACATGATTCAAACTTGTACCAATCCATAATTCACCTGAAACAATGCCAGAAACTTGAATTCATCAATGATTTGAACCTAAAAACTTCAAAACCAAACTCGCTTTTGATTCAAAACCTAACCAAAACACGCCTGATTGACTTAAAATTTTGCACGCACTTCCCAAATGATATGAAGGTACTACAGAAATTCTAGGAATTCCATTCTGATCCTCGGATAAAAAATTCACTATCAGACCGGAAACTTCAAAATTCTAACTTTCGATATTTATAGCGTAAATGAGCTACGGACATCCAAAATATATTCCGAACATGCTCCCAACCCCGAAATCACCTAAAGGAGCTAACGGAACCATCGGGTTTTTTTCATTTCGAGGTCGTCTTGACACTGTTATGATTACGAATCATTTTACAACACTTAAGCTCCCATTTAGGGACTAAGTATCCCAAAACACTCCGAATTCTATTACCGAACATCCCGGCAAACCAAAATAGCAGAAATGAACTTAGGGGGAGCAGATAATGGGGGAACGTGGCATGAATTCAAAAGACGACCGGTCGGGTCGTCACAGGACTAGATGAGATGCATCATTCGAGACGCCCGCAACTAGGGTAGTACCTTCCCGTGTATTGTATTTACTTTCGTCCACCGTATATCGGACAAATATTGTATTTATTTATTTATTCAATAAAAGCACATGCACTTGTGACACCGGGTTCTGGGATGGTTTGGAGTATTGTATTAGCTGCTTCACTTTTAAATTTGATTTGAAATTATATCCTTTATAATTTCTAATATGGAAGAAAAATCCAATATTTCAAAGGTGTAAAATGAGATTTAATTATGTTATTTAGCAGTGTCCGGCGCCACCAAAACCCTTAATGGATTTTGGGTCGTGACACATATCCTATAGGTTCAAGTCATATCCTAAAATTTCAATTCATATCCTAAATGTTCAAGTCATATCCAAAAGGTTCAACTCATATCCACAAAAGTTCAAGTGATGTCCTAAAATTTCAATTCATAAACTAAAAAGTCCAATTCAATTCCTAAAGGTTCAATTCATAAACTAAAATTCCAATTCATATCCTAAAGGTTCAAGTAATATCCTAAAATTTTAATTTATAACCTAAAATTCCAATTCATAAACAAAAAGTCTAATTCATATCCTAATGGTTCAATTCATAAACTAAAATTAATTTATATCCTAACGGTTCAAGTCATATCCTAAAATTTCAATTGATAATCTAAAATTCCTATTCATAAACTAATATTCCAATTCATATCCTAAAGTTTCAAGTCATATCCTAAAATTTCAATTCATATCCTAAAATTTCAAGTCATATCCTAAAATTTCAATTTATAACTAAACTATCAAGACAATATAAAGATTCAAGGTTATAATTCAAAACTAAAAGTTATGATTATATCCGAAAAATTTAACTTATACCCTATGTATCGACCCGATTGGTCGTATTGAGTACAAGCGCTCTATTTAGAAGTCGGAGGGCATGAACAGCTTCATTTCGGGTATTATGACCTGTTCGCATGGTCGGAATCTAAATTCAGGGAGATCAGAGTTAAATTTAAATGAAAATTCCCATTTGAGAAGCTTTATGTTGAAAGAATGAACTAGGATTGGATTTTTGAGTAAACGCCTCGGTATCAGGATATGAAGGGTCCAGCAGGTTCGTATAATAATATCGGACTTGGGCATATGCCAGTTCGGGTTTTGGATAACCCGGGAGCGTTTTGGCGCCTATTATGGAAGTTAGCATTTTGGAAGAAATTTAATAAGTTTGGCTTGAAGTGCATTTCAGCGTTATCGATGTCTGCTTGGAATTTCGAGATCGGGCGTAGCTCCGTATACCGATTCTGGATTTTGGAGCACGGCGGAAGTGAATTCGAAGGTTCATATGTCATTTTTGAGTCGTTTGGCTAAAGGTTGGAATTTGAAGGTTTTAAAGAAGCTTGACCGAAAGTGGAAACTTTGATATCGGGCTCGAAATGCAAATTTAATTGTTCGGATAGTTTCGTTAGGTGATTTGGGACTTAGGAATTAGGAGTGTGTCTGGAATATTTTTGTGATGACCGGTGTAGAATTAAACTTGAATTGACAAAGTTAGTATTTTGGTAAATTCCGGTTGATAGGTGAGATTTTGATCTAAGGGTCGAAATGGAATTCAGAAAGTATCTGTAACTTCGTTATGTCATATGTGAAATTTTCCATGAATGAATTGTATGAGTACCTGTTTTCCCATATCTAGATTAGAATCCTGTTTATTAAATTAGGTAAATTTTCCATGAAAGAAATGTATGAGTATCTGTTTTCCCATATCTAGATTAGAATCCAGTTTATAATACAAATTCACTGCTTGGATATATTTTTAAGGATAACTAGTCATTGGACTGCTAGTGAGTGTCGGGATTGACCATCTCGTCTCTACTCATTCGGGATTAGGCGGGACACTCATTGGGAATACGTTGTTTTTGAACCCATGCTACACTTGGTGTGCATTTTGTTGCACAAGTATATATGATTTCAGTAGTCTACTGGACGTAGCAGCACGAATGATTCTGGGGACTAGAGAGCTGCATCATTCGAGATGGCCGCAGTTAGGGTAGTCCTTTCCAGTATTGTATTTATTTTACGTCCACTGTATTTCGGACATATGATGTATGTTTATTTTTCTCTTATCAATAGATGCTCATGCACTTGTGACTCTGAGTTCTGGGATGGTTTGACATATTGTATTAATTTCTTAACATTAAAAGAAATTTGATTCGAAAATGGCATTCTTTAGAATTTCTAAATATGAAACAAAAAAATCTTGTATTTCTAAAAGTGTTAAAACGATATTTGATTAAGTAATCTGGTTGGCTTGCCTGACACCAGTTTCCGGCGCCATCATGAACTTTAGTGGATTTTGGGTCGTGACAAGATGGTATCAGAGCACTAGGTTCGCGTCGGTCTCACGAGTCATGAGCAAGTCTAGTAGAGTCTCGCGGATCGGTACGGAGACGTCTGTACTTATCCTCTGGAGGCTATAGGGCTGTTAGGAGTACTTCCCTTCTTGAATTCCTTATCGCGCGGTTCGATTCTTTTGAGGCTTATGGCTTTGATTCCTTCCGACTCAGTCTTACGCGACGCGAGTGCTTGCTAGAAATTTAAAATTTGAAGAATTGCAATGGCACTACAGATGTGGTGAGGAATGTTCCTCCCGGTATAGTTGATGGGACTGTTATAGTCTCTCTATGGAAGGATATCGTATTGTTTCAGGCTCAACAGCGGTACTCTGAAGGCCTTGAGGCTAGGCTCAGGTTTCCATGATGCTTATAAGCTGTTATTTTGTGGTGTGGTTGTGATGGTAGGATATTTTCCCATGTGTCAGGGAAGTAGATGAATTGAAGGGAAGTTTACTCAGCGTGTGATCAAGGGATTCAGTATTTTACCCCCGACAAGGGGAAAGGCAGTCGGACTAAGGATGATCAGATTTGGGCTGGTGGAAGTAATGAGACCGGTATCTACAAACGTGGTTGAGCTTTCTATTATGAGGGGGTGTTTTGGCCCTTGCGAAACGTACTAAGTTTGTCGATATTATAATTCACTACAATTCGCCTTATGGCAGGATATTGTGAAATAGGATTGGAGAAACAACTGTCAGATATTGTATGGCGCGGTGGTTTAACATCGAAGAAGAATTTATTAATGTTGATGGATCGATAAAGATGGATTTTGGAACGGTTCTAAAGTTGCAGCAACGGAGGATTCAAGTGACATGAAGATAGATTTCATTTAAGGCAACATTTGAGCAGTGAAGTAAGGGGAAGGACATGTGGGAAGTGCCAGGCGGTGTTTAAAATTTCTAGAAGGCCAAGTATGACAAGCAGGGTCGAGTGGTCGATTAAAGTGATGAGTTCCCCCAACGTGGGAGAGTGGCGGGTGTTGTATATGGGCTTGGTAGTAAGATGACTACGCACCTTAAGGAGAGTTTGGAATAATTTGAAAATATCATAGGTGAAGTGATTGGGGCCTACGGAGCTAACTTGAAGCATGGGCCACTATGCGGCAAGAGATTTGTATAGCAAAAAGGAGCTGCCTGGAATGAAGAAGAATGCAGCATAATTTTAATTTGAAGGATATTGCCGCGTATTTAATTGATGTTCACGAGAATAAATGGACTGGTGCAGTCAGGGAGTGAGCTTGGACTCACGATAGGTTATTGGAGTCATGGTGACTATACACCGTGCAACAACATTAAAGGATGTCAGGAGTGGGTTCTACAAGTGGGTTATTCCCCGTGAGCAGGTTAGCGGTTGCGTGGTTGGCGAAGCTTCTTCAAGGAAGTTTCATAGGTTGTTCAACAAAGAGATCGGTCGCACGAATGAGGTTGACAATTAAGAGTATCTACCGCGTGGTTCTGATAATTTTGGCGGTTGATTGCACAAGGTTAAGTCAATGAGAGATAAGGAATTCTAGTAAACTTGGGAATTATGAAATGATGGCTTCAAGCTAAGTGGGAGAGTCCCACCGCTAATGATTAGGCTGTATGATTAGCTACTTGCATGATTTATGGTTATTAGCATATTGATGGGTTATTTCAGCTATGAGAAAAGACCATAAGTTGTAATTCGAGCAAATGAATTGTTGGAGGCATGCGGTGGTTGGCCTTATTGGCTCATGTTCGGACTTGGAAAAAGATTCAGGATTTATGCCTCGTATAGATGCAGGTTTTAGACGAAGTGATTTCGCCGAGTGCTTCGCCGAGATAGTATTCGTAAGTTATAAGAGCTATGGGATGATTTATATTCAGGACAAGACAGACTGGGTGGCTCTCAATAATGGTCTTAGTGAATTCAGGAGTTCAAGTGTGGTCCTCAATAATTTCGAGCATATGGGTACAATTAAGAATCAAGCTTTGTAGCAACTTATGAGAAGGTGCCCAGAATGTTCTATGATATTATGACTTATGGGTAGCATTGAGAAATACAATATGGTTCATGGGATTCGAGACAACATGGTCTCGTGATTCAAGGTCACTCGGGGTGAGTGCAGATGGAGTATACTAACTGTTAAATGAAGAAGCATTATTTCTAAGGCAAACAAGGATTTAGTAAAAGGAAGTAGATTGATTAGCCATGGTTAACTTGGCATATTGGTAGTGGTTATCAGTTCATCCAGCGTGATCAAGTCATGCATGTGAAGTATGGTGGTGCGTGTGATGCTTGTCGGCTGCAGTGATTGTTGTTATTCAGAAGCATTCTTCTATTATAGCATTTTATGCGTAGGCAGATCCTGGAAGGGTTATGGTGGCTTAGACCACTACGTTGAGATTTGCATATTCGATGGATATGAGAATCCACCTGTATGTTGCTATAGTTCTCCTGAAGTGGGTGGTTAAATGAAAAGTTTTATACGGTGAAGTGTTAGTCTATCAATGGTTCTAGAGTAGAGATGGAAATCGTGTTCTATCGTAGGTTGGCACATTAGGTGCAACGAGTAGCATGGAAATTCGAAGTATAGATCAATGTTGCAACTTGGGCTGGTAAGGATATCACGAGATTGGGTGAGCAAGGAAGTGGTTGAATGATTAAAGTAAATTGGTATTGTCTTCAGCATGATCGCTTTTCAGCGTTAGTGTATCCGAAGCATTAAAGGTACGAACTCGATACTTATTTCAGAAGATTGTGGGAGCGTGTCCCACAGGAAGATTGGGTAAGTGTGACATGTAATTGCTTGATTGAATAAAGAATTAACCAAGTATGAGGATTTTTGTAATATCATCGATTTGAGAATTTAGGCCTGGAGGGCACTTTGTTTTTGGGATATGAATGGAGGAAGTTGCTCCGGTTGTAATGGTTGTTCTTATATGTTATGAGGAATAATGTGTTACTATGAACCTTGAAAGGTCATTAACCAAGTTGGTGCAATCAGAAATCCGCTTGAGATCAGTTGATTAATTTATTTGTGGATAGGGCTTTGTATCACGCTAGTTGAAATTCAATGATTTTGGTGATTTTTGATGTTAAAGATAGCGTTTTATGGCTCGAGCAAGTTTGAATGAGGTAATAAGTCGTGTGGGTGCTTTTGGTTGACGTTCCGGGGTTTCGAGACTATTCCGTATGGTTAGACGAGGAATTTTGAAGTCAGGCATGAAATATGCCTGGTGTTTCTGGTATTTCCGCGGAAGAGGGCTAGGGACCGCTTAAGCGGTGTCCGCAGAAGCGGACTAAAAGCCGAAGAAGCGGCCAGTGGTAAAAGGGTTAGGAACCGCTGAAGCGGGTCCACAGGAGCGAAAAAGTGACCGCAGAAGCGGTCTTGGGATGTATTGAAGGACCGCAGAAGCGGTCAAAAGGAAGGCTGAAGCGGAATCGCGGAAGCGGCGAAAAGGCTGCAGAAGCGGAAATCGACCTGGAATTAATGCAACAGTAGGTTTTCAAAAGTTAAAAGAGAAGAACATATTAGACCTCGCTAAGGCGATATTGGTGCGATGTTTTGAGGGGATTTTGAGAGAGATCATAAGGTATGGACCCTTAGACCTTGAATAGGTAATTATGGCGTGAAATCATGGATTTTACACTAAGAAATCAAGGTTTTAAATGTCAAAAAATGATGGTTAGGGCTTGAAACACAAGTGAACCTTAAGTGTTGATTTGAGGGGTCAAATACACTCCGATTCTTGTAAATTTGATATGTATGAACTTGTGGCGAGACGAGGATTATGGAAATGTGAAACTCATAATTTTTCGAGAAGTGGGCCCGGGGCTCGGGTTTTGCCAACTTCGTGTTTTTGGGTTTATTTCGAGTTATTTCAATTGGGTTATGTTCCATTTACCTATTTTGATGTATTCCTATTGGTTTAGATCAGATTTGGCATCCGCAGAGGTTGATTCTCTAGGGAAAGGCATTGCGACCTAGTTTGCGGCCGGCTTGAGGTGAGTAATGGGTATAGATGATGACCTGAGGGTTTGAAACCCCGGTATATCACATTGTGATGCAATATTGAGGTGAGACACGCACTCTACTGTGAGTGCGGGGTCGATCCTGGTGGGGGACTACGGCTTAGTCCGACTGAGTGGCATTGTACTGTGTTGTTGGCTATAAATGAGCCGGTAAACCTCCTACTTGAATGGTTATGAACATATTTCGGTTGCGTGCCGGTTAGTTGGATCCCGTGAGGATCGTTATCATTGTTTCTATGAATCTTAGCACGTTTTCATGATATCAGTCTTGCATTAGAACACTGTTTTAAAATGATTTGGAAACTCCTAATGCTTTGAACACCTAATTCTATAATTATTGATAAATGGAACTAAAAATGGTAGGTAATTTTTGCCTGTGAGGCTTGTATGCATATAGCTGGACTGATAGCTGGGTCGGACTGCGCACTGCAGCATATGTTATTATGATATTGCGCTTGGGCTATAGGAGCCCCTCCGGATTCTGAACCTCCACAGTGAGCTCAGGTACTTAAATGGATCGGTCAACATGTTCCGCAGTGGTCATGCATTTCATTACATCTCATGCATTAATTATTGTTGCTTTATATGCACATCTCTGAGGGTTATATTGCGTAGAACTGCTAGATAGCTTCATTTTGTGTTATTTCGTGATTTCCTATCTTCGGGTTTTTATACATGCTTATTATTCGCTGAGTTGGTAGACTCACCCCATACTCTCTGCACCTTGTGTGCAGATTCAGGTGCTCCAGAGGCATAGAGTTTCATCTGCTGTCTATTTCAGACGTACCAGAGTATTGAGGTAGTTGCCAGCATTTGCAGAACCTGTTTACTATGTATTTATCAGTTTAATTCCCTTATTGCTATGTCAGACACTGTAGTTCCTTTCAGTCAGTGTATTGTACTCATTAGAGTCTCTATACTCGTGAGCCATCGGTTTTGGGAGGATTATTGTTAAGTTGTGTTTTCCTTGTTATAGATTATCCCTGTCTAGGAGTTTGATATTAAATCTTGCTGTTTCATCTTGAAATTTCTTCTTCTTGGGCTGGAATGCAATTCGTGGCAGGATTGGTCTGGCTTTCCTAGCCTTGCGACCAGGCTCCATCATGATCGGGATTTTGGGTTGTGACAAGTTGGTCTCAGAGCCTAGGTTACTAGGCCTCACGAGTTATGAGCCGGTTTAGCAGAGTCTCGCGGATCGGTATGTAGATGTCTGTATCTATCCTCGGGAGGCTGCGGAACCTGTCGGAAACACTTCATGTTCTTGAACACTTTTTGTGTGGCTTGTTGTTCCGAGAACTAAACTTCTATATTCTATTCTCTTGCAGATGGCGAGAACTCGTGCTACCAGACGAGGTGGACGACAACCATTGCCACCAACTAGAGGCCGTGGACGCGATCGTGGAAGTGATCGTGGTAGAGCAGCAGGAGCAGTACCAATTGACCAACTTGTTGCCCCTGTTCAGGATCACCCCCCAATTTTTGTGGCTCCAGCATCATGCGCTCAGGCACCAGCAGTGCCAATTGTTATTCCTTGCCTTCAAGAGGCATTAGCACAGATCTTATCAGTCTGTATTGGGGTTGCCCAGGCACTTTCAGCTTCATCTGCCGTAGCGACATCCCAGACCGGGTGTGGTCATCAGACCCCCGCAGCTCGCACACCAGAGCAGGTTGTACAGGGGCTTCAGACGCCAGAGATAGCCCCAGCTCAGGTAGTTACACCGCCTGTTCTAGTTGCGCCAGTTGCGCCTGCCCCATGGCATGTTGTTTCGGTGATGCCTGACGACGAGCAGCGTCGGTTAGCGGTATTGAGGGTGAGGACGCCCAGGGATTTTTGGATAAGTGTCAGAGGATGCTTTGTACCGCAAGGATTCTAGAGTCCAAAAGGGTATCTTTCACCACTTTTCAGTTCTCAGGAGCAACTTTCACATGGTGGGAGGAGTTTGAGCGGCGTTGGCCCGCAGGAGCAGCACTTCTTACATGGCAGCAGTTTTCCACTCTCTTTTTAGAGATGTATGTGCCGCAGTCCCGTAGAAAGGAGCTGCGCCGCCAGTTTGAGTGGCTTGTTCAAGGGAGAGATGTCAGTGACATAGTACGAGTTGAGATTTACTCAGTTGGCCAGACATGCTATATGAATGATCCCGACAGATCGGGAGAGAATCAGGAGGTTCATTGATGGCCTCAATTATTCTATTTGTATCTTGATAACCAAAGAGAGTGGTAGCAGCATCGTTCAAGGAGGTAGTGGAAATGGCTCGCCAGATTGAGTCGGATCGTCGCTGAGAGCGAAAGGACAGGGAGGCCAAGAGGCCTCGAGGTTTGGGAAGTTACAGTGGTTCTCCATCTAGGGGCCAGTTTCATCAGGGCAGAGGTTGTTCTTTTAGGCCTCCTTATTCAGGCCGCCTAGAGCACAGTGGAGCTTTTTCTGGTCGTGGCCGTCAGGGTCACCAGCAGGGGCAGTTTTCATTCAGCGCCCTCCTAGCTCAGAGTTTTGCACCAGTTTTATCAACCCAAGGTTCATCTGCGGAGAGGGGTTCCCTTCAGTCCCCTTCTCCAGTTTCGGGTAGTTGTTATGAGTGTGGCGAGTTGGGCCACATGAGGAGGCAGTGTCCTTGACTTCGTGGTGGCATGTATCAGCAGAGGGATCGACCCTCCTCTTCTTCTCCATCTGCTTCACCACCATCCTAGTCTAGTAGGGGTGGGGGACTGTCATCTAAAGGTCTCCCCAGGGGTGTTTAGCAGTCGAGCGGTGGTCAGGCTCGTTTTTATGCACTTCCAGACAGGAGAGATGTTGTTGCTTCAGACGGAGTGATCACAGGTATTATCTCAGTATGCCACAGGGATGCCTCAGTTTTATTTGATCCCGGATCCACTTATTCTTATGTATCTGCTTACTTTGCTCATCATTTGGGGGCTACCCGGGGGTGTCTAGCATTTCCTGTGCGTGTATCCACCCCGGTGGGGGATACCATTATTGTGGACCACGTGTATCGGTCCTGTCTTGTTACTATTGAGGGTCTGGTGACCCGAGCCGACTTGCTTCTATTGAGCATGGTGGATTTTTATGTTATTCTAGGCATGGATTGGCTATCACCGTGCCATGCTATTTTAGACTGTCACGCCAAGACAGTTACATTGGCTATGACGGGTATCCCGAAGGTTGTGTGGCGTGGTTCGACTGATGATGTACCCAGCAGGGTAATCTCTTTCCTAAAGTCCCGGTGGATGGTTGGGAAGGGATGTTTATCATATCTGGCATTTGTGAGGGATGTTGGATCTGAGACTCCTAGTCTTGATTCGATTCCCGTGGTGAGAGAGTTTCCTGAAGTATTTCTAGCAGACCTGCCGGGCAAGCCGTCGGACAGGGATATTGACTTCGATATTGATTTGGTGCCGGGCACTCAGCCCATTTCTATTCCTCCCAATCGTATAGCACCAGTAGAGTCAAAAGAGTTGAAGGAGCAGCTGCAGGAACTCCTAGATAAGGGGTTCATTCGTTTGAGTGTGTCGCTGTGGGGTGCACCAATGTTATTTGTTAAGAAGAAGGATGTCACAATGAGAATGTGCATTGATTACTGACATCTGAACAAAGTGACAGTTAAGAACAAGTATTCATTGCTTCGTATTGAGGATTTGTTTGACCAGCTTCAGGCAAAGGTATTCTCGAAGATTGATCTTTATTCACGCTATCACCATCTGAAGATTAGAGATTGTGACATCATGAAGACAAATTTCAGGACGAGATATGGGCATTATAAGTTTCTAGTTATGTCATTCGGGCTGACTAATGCCCAAGCAGCATTCATGCACTTGATGAATAGTGCATTTCGGTCGTTTTTGGATTCTTTTATGATCGTGTTTATTAATGATTTTCTTGTTTACTCGCGTATCCAGGAGGAGCACGCGCAACATTTTAGGGTGGTATTGCAGAGCTTGAGAGAGGAGAAGTTGTATGCAAAGTTCTCCAAGTGTGAGTTCTGGCTCAGTTCCGTGGCTTTTCTAGGACACGTGGTGTCCACTAATGGTATTCAGGTTGACCCAAAGAAGATCGAGGCGGTGCAGAGTTGGCCTAGACCGTCCTCAGCTTCTGAGATTTAGAGTTTCCTTGGTTTGGCAGGTTATTACAGCAGATTCGTTCAGGGTTTTTTGTCTATTCCTTTGCCTCTGACGAAGTTGACGCAGAAGAACACACCATTTGTGTTGTATGATGAGTGTGAAGAGAGCTTCCAGAAGCTCAAGTCATTGTTGACTACGGCTCCAGTGTTGCCAGTACCTTCAGGTTCTTATACGGTATATTGCGATTCTTTCGAGGATTGGTATTGGTTGTGTTTTGATATAGGAGGGCAGAGTGATTGCATATGTTTCTCGGCAGTTGAAGCCCCATGAGAAAAACTACCCTATTCACGACTTGGAGTTGGCTGCAATAGTTCATGCTTTGAAGATTTGGAGGCACTATCTATATGGCGTATCCTGTGAGGTGTATACGGATCATCTCAACCTTCAGCACTTGTTCAACCGGAGATATCTTAATTTGAGACAGCGGAGATGGCTTGAGTTACTCAAAGATTATGATATTACCATATTGTATCATCCGGGGAAGGCCAATGTATTGGCTGATGCTATGAGCCAGAACGCGGTGAGTATGGGTAGCTTGGCGTATATTGTAGTTGGGGAGAGGCCCCTTGCAGTTGATGTTCAGGCCTTGGCCAATCGGGTTGTGAGATTAGATATTTCAGAGCCTAGTCGGGTGTTGGCTTGTGTTGTTTTCGGTCTTCTTTATATGAACGCATCAAGGAGCGCCAGTATGATGACCCGTATTTGCTTGTCCTGAAGGACAGAGTTCAGCATGATGATGCAGAGATGTGACTATTGGTGTGATGGTGTGTTGCGGATGCAGGGCCGGATTTGTGTGCCCAATGTGGATGGGCTCCGAGAGATGATATTAGAGAAGGCCCATGGCTCGCAGTATTCTATCCATCCGGGTACCGCGGAGATGTATCAGAACTTGAGGCAGCATTGTTGGTGGAGGAGAATGAAAAAGGACATTGTGAGTTATATGGCTAGATTTCTCAATTGTCAGCAGGTTAAATACGAGCATCAGAGCCCTGATGGTGTACTTCAGCTGATGGATATTCCGGAGTTGAAATGGGAGAAGATTACTATGGATTTTGTGAGTGGTCTCCCTCGTACCTCGAGGAACATTGATTCTCTTTGGGTGATTGTGGATAGGCTGACCAAGTCCGCACACTTCATTATGGTGTGTACCACCTATTCTTCGGAGCGGCTGGCAATGATTTTCATCCGTGAGATTGTGCGGTTGCATGGGTTTCCAGTTTCTATTGTCTCAGGCAGGGGTACTCAGTTTTCTTCCCAGTTCTGGAAGACTTTTCATCGGGAGTTGGGCACTCAGATTCAGATGAGCACAACTTTTCATCCTCAGACGAACGGATAGTCCGAGCATACTATTCAGATATTGGATGACATGTTGCATGCTTGTGTTATTGATTTTGGAGGTTCTTGGGCTGAGTTCTTGCCGCTTGTAGAGTTTGCTTATATCAATAGTTACCAGTCCAATATTCAGATGGCACCGTATGAGGCTTTATATGGGAGACGATATAGATCTCTAGTTGGTTGGTTTGAGCCCGGCGAGGCTAGACTATTGGGGAAAGAGCTAGTTCAGGATGCCTCGAAGAAAGTGAAAGTTATCCAGGAGAGACTTTGTACAGCTCAGTCGCGTCAGAAGACTTATACGGACCGGAAGGTTCGGGATGTATCTTATATGGTGGGCGAGAAAGTTCTGTTGAATGTCTCGCCTATGAAAGGCGTGATGATTTTTTGAAAGAAAGGGAAGCTGAGTCCGCGATTTATTGGACCTTTTGAGATTCTCAAGAGGATTGGGGAACTGGCCTATATGCTTGCCTTGCCACCCAGTTTGTCGGGGGTTCACCCAATGTTTCATGTTTCTATGCTTAGGAAGTATGTTGAGGACCTGTCTCATGTATTGGACTTCAGCACGATCCAGCTGGATGAGGACTTGACCTATGATGTGGAGCTAGTGGCTATAGGGTCGACAGGTTCGAAAGTTGAGATCAAAAGACATAGCTTCGTTGAAGGTGCAATGGAGAGGTCGACCCGGGGAGAAGGCCACTTGGGAGACCGAGCAGGAGATGCGGAGCAGATATCCTCATTTGTTTGAGGCTCCAGGTATGTTTCTTGACCCGCTCGAGGACGAGCGTTTGCTTTAGTTGGGGAGGATGTGACGACCCGACCCGTCGTCTTTTGTATTTCAGCCTGTTATCCCCGTAATATGCTTCCCCGTGTGTTAATATATGTGTTTGGTGAGTTTGGGATGTGCTGGATCGAAATTGATTAGAAATGAGACCAATAGTCTCTATAAGGAAAGCTTAAGTTGGAAATGTCAACCGGACATTGACTTGTATGTTAGAGGGCTCGGAATGGATTTCTGATGATTTCACTAGTTTCGAATGATGGTTTATGACTTGGAAACGAAATCGGAATTTAAATTAGAGGTCCGGTGTAGAATTAGGCTTGAATTGGCTAAAGTTGAATTTCGGCGAATTCCAGTTGATAGGTGAGATTTTGATCCCGGGGTCGGAATGGAATTTCGAGAGTTGCAGTAGCTTCGTTATGTGATTTTGGATAAGTTTGAAAATTTTCAGGTCGTTCAGACGTCTTTTGGTTGGGTTTTGGATCGAATGCGAATTGGGAAATATCTACTTTAACTTGGAATGAAATTCAATGATTTTGGTGATTTTTTATGTTAAAGATAGCGTTTTTATGGCCCGAGCAAGTTTGAATGAGGTATTAAGTCGTGTTGGAACTTTTGGTTGAGGTCCCCGGGGTCTCGGGATGATTTCGGATGGTTAGACAGGAAATTTTGGAAGTCAGGCATGAAATATGCGTACTGCTTCTGGTATTTCCGCGGAAGCGGACTAGGGACCGCTTAAGCGTTGTCCGCAGAAGCGGACTAAAAGCCGCAGAAACGGCCAATGGTAAAAGGGTCAGGAACTGCTGAAGCGGAAGGGAGACTGCTGAAGCGAGTCTGAAGGAGCGGAAAAGTGACCGTAGAAGCAGTCAAAAGGAACGCTGAAACGGAATCGCAGAAGCGGCGAAAAGGCCGCAGAAGCAGAAATTGACCTCGAATTAACGCAACAGTAGGTTTTCAAATGATAAAAGAGAAGAACATTTTAGACCACGGCTAAGGTGATTTTGGTGCGATTTATGGAGGGGATTTCGAGAGAGATCATCATGTATGGACCCTTAGACCTCGAATAGGTAATTATGGCATGAAATCATGGATTATACACTAAGAAATCAAGGTTTAAATGTCAAAAAAGATGGTGAGGGCTTGAAACCCAAGTGAACCTTAAGTGTTGATTTGAGGGGTCAAATGGACTCCGAATCTTGTAAATTTTCTATGAATGAACTCGTGGCGAGACGAGGATTTTGGAAATGTGAATTTCGTATTTTTGGGTATATTTCGAGTTATTTCGACTGGGTTATGTTCCATTTGCCTATTTTAACGTATTTCAATTGGTTTTGATCAGATTTGGCATGCGCGGAGGTTGATTCTCGAGGGAAAGGCATTGCAAGCTAGTTGGATGGTTATGAACATATTTGGGTTGCGTGTCGGTTAGTTGGATCCCGTGAGGATCGTTATCATTGTTTCTATGAATCTTATCATGTTTTCATGATATCAGTCCTGCATTAGATCATTGTTTTAAGATGATTTGGAAACTCCTAAGGTTTTGAACACCTAATTCTATAATTATTGATAAACAGAACTAAAAATGGTAGGTTATTTGTGCCGGTGAGGCTTGTACGCATATAGCTGGACTTATAGCTGGGTCAAGCTGCACGCCGCAGCGTATGTTACTATGTTATTGCGCTTGGGCTGTAGGAGCCCCTCCGGAGTTTGAACCCCCACAGTGAGTGCGGGTACCCATATGGATCGGGCTGCACGTTCCGCAGTGGTCATGCATTGTAGTGCATATCATGCATTAATTGTTGTTGCTTTATATGCACATCTCTAAGGGTTATACTATATAAAACTGCTAGATAACTTCATTTTGTGTTATTTCATGATTTCCTATCTTTGGGTTTTTATACATGCTTATTACTCACTGAGTTGGTAGACTCACCCCATACTCCCTGCACCTTGTGTGCAAATTCAGGTGCTCCAGAGGCGTAGAGTTGCTGCTGTTGTCTATTTCAGACGTACCTGAGTATTGAGGTAGCTGCCAGCGTCTGCAGAACCTGTTTACTCTGTATTTATCAGTTTAATTCCCTTATTTCTTTTTCAGATATTGTAGTTCCTTTCAGTCAGTGTATTGTACTCATTAGAGACTCTGTGCTCGTGACCCCTCGGTTTTGGGAGGATTATTGTTTAGTTGTGTTTTCCATGTTATAGATTATCCCTGGCTGGGAGTTTGATATTAAATCTTGTTGTTTGATCTTGAAATTTCTTCTTCTTGGGATGGAATGCCATTCGTGGCTGGATTGGTCGGGCTTGCCTAGCCTTGCGGCCGGGCGCCATCGTGACCTAGATTTTGTGTCGTGAAACATACACCATATCTATCATGCCATCTTATTGTAAACACAAAATCTCATTAGAATTTCTGGGTTATGGGAAAATTACATTTCGGCAGTTAGATATCTTCTTTGTGCACCCATTTAGGAGGAGTTCAACATATACAATATGTTCTTTGCACAGGTAAAAGATATCTGGCTCGAACCATGGTAAAAACCATCGGGAACACTTTCAAATCTGTTCGCACATAACAAAGCTATCAATACGAGGCAAATGATACTTGTTCTTCACTGTTACTTTATTCAATTGCATGTAATCAATGCACATTCTCATTGTGTCATCCTTCTTTTTTACAAATAAGACTGGTTCACCCCAAGGTGACACACTAGGCCTAATGAACCACTTATCTAGGAGCTCCTGAAGTTGCTCCTTCAATTTTTTTTTTGTAAATACTATATTTTTCAACTCAGTTGGTGCCATACGATACGATAGAATAGAACTGGGCTGAGTGCCCAGCACCAGGTCAATTCAAAAATAAATATCCATGTCCATAGGCGTGCCCCTGGCCTATAACAAATACATCAGGAAAATCCCTCATAACTAGGACAAAATCAATACTAGGAGTCTCAGCTCCAACATCTCGCACAAAAGATAGACATGATAGATAACCCTTCCCAACCAAATGCTGGGCTTTCAAGAAGAAATTACTCTACTAGGAACATAATCAGTCATACCACGCCACTCGATCCTCGGAACACCCGGAATAGCCAAAGTGACTGTCTTAGCATGAAAGTGCAGAATAGCACTACACAGAGATAATCAGTCCATACCCAATATAATATCAACGTCCACCATGCTTAATAGCAATAAATCAACTCGGGTCTCCAGACCCTTAATAATCACAACACATGACCGCTACAGACGGTCCATAACAATAGTATCACCAACCAGGGTAGATACATGAACATGTAAAGAAATAAACTTACGGGGGCATATCCAAATAATGAGCAAAATATGAGGACACATAAGAATATGTGGAACAGGGATCGAATAATACCGAGGCATCTCTATGGGAAACTAGAACAATATAGCTCCTAACCTTGCAATCAATCTATTTAATAGCAAACTCCCCAACTTGGCTCAAAGTCATATATCAGAACGCACTCAATAAATCACAATACATGTATTCTATTACTGCCGTAATACCATAGTAAGATTAAACTCACTCCTTCATAAACTCGTGGAAACACAAATCATCTAAAATTTTAACTCTTCTGCAATTCTTGCATTTACTCACACAAAAATTAAGCCCACTGTCTAGGCGATCAAATTTTTACTAAGTCCCAAATTTTTCAAAAATTTCGGCAGAGTCTCCTTTGTAATTGGGCCTATCCACCTGCCAGAGAATCACCAAAACCATCCTAACAACATGTCCACAACTTGAAAAAGCATCACAATGTATATGAACAACATTAATCTCAATATTACAAGTATTATATTATAAAAATTGATACATGGACATACGTTGCACCTATTTGAATCACAACACATAGAAAATACCTCTTAATCCTTTATTATTGGGCTATTGAACCAAGTAGGAACATATTCTTTCTTTAATAATTTTGACCCTCAAGGTTGTCTCCTTGACTCAACGATTTCCTCATAAGACATTTACATAAGCGATTTTAGCTCCCAGACTTATCTAACAAGTATGACAAATAGATTTACCTCATAGGCCAATTACCCATTAGCTTTACCTTCAGTTATTATTTTGGTATACCTTCCACTGCCATACACACTACACCATCACTTAATCTTCCTGAGTCCAAACACATACCGCCACATGTAATGCACTTTACTTTCCAACTAGGAGACACGAAAAATATTCTTCACGCGCCCATAACATGGGGCTACATGACAGGTCACAATAAAAAACGAATCACTTAACACTTCATCTACCATCAAGCATGCTTCTTTGCCACTACCAAGTCTTATAAATACACCTCGCAGCACTAACATACTTATCACGTGGATATCCAACCGCCATTCCGGCTAAAAAGGACAATAATGAACATATAAGTTCAAATCACTTGCTCACACAGTCAGCACCTCGGTGCTCAAGCCATAGGCAAAGATCCGGCCTCAAGTCCTTCAGACTGGCCCAACATCTTGTCACTGAGATCACGTCTCGCCCCTCATTCAGGAAATCACAAGCCATCAAGGCACATCTGATACTGAGCATTCATTCGTGCATACGTTCATGCGGAAGGAATTCAAGAGTTTCTTTTTAAGCCGAGTCAAGGAAGCACGGTAAGAATTCAAGAATGTGAAGTTTTTTAAAGGTTCTGCAGTCTCTCGAGGATAAATACATACGTCTCTGTACCGGTCCGTGAGACTCTACTAAACTTGCTCATGACTCGTGAGACCTAGTAACCTAGGCTCTTATTCCAACTTGTCACGACCCAAAATCCCAAACTCGGTCGTGATGGCGCCTCTCGTAAAGAGACAAGTCCAGCCAACTAACCCAAATTTTCACTTTAACAATTTTTTAACCATAAATGAATAAATAAATATATCTTAACACAATAATAACCAGTTTTTACAGCCCAACATATCCCGACCCGGGTTCACAAGTCACGAGCATCTAAAGAATCTGAACACTACTATAAAACCAATAATATACATATTATAAATTATAATCAAAGTAAGAGATACGGCGCCGCGAACGCTAGCGGTCACCTTGCTCAGCTGCAACAGAAATACCTTCAATCAGCTAATATCTCGCTACCGGGTGATCAATACCTGCATCTACACACATGGTGCAGGTAGTAATGTGAGTTCTCCGACCCAGTGAATAATTAAAATAAATAACAACTGAAAGCATGAAATCTCATAAAGGCGCAATATAACGCTATCTCAAGCAGTAAAATCAATTATACAACAAAAATGTGGAGTATCAGATAGTTCTCTTTTAAAAACAGTGAAGACAATTAATTTCAACCAGTAAGGAATAATCAGAAACTTGCCCCTCGGGCTCAATATCAAGTTCACAATACAGTATCAGCCCTACAGGCTCACTCCTAGCTCACCAGCACACAACATCGGCCCCTCGGGATCACTCCCAACTCATCAAACACAAATAACGGCCTCTCGGGCTCACTCACAGCTCACCTGGGTACCCTGCGCTCAGTGGGGTGTGTACAGACTCCGGAGGGGATCCTACAGCCCAAGCGCAATATCAATAGGCCTAAAATCCTTCACACAACACACTCGAGGCCTGAAAGACTCCTCGCATAATGCACTCGAGGCCTGAAAGCCTCCTCACATCACTCATCGTATCCTCACAGATGGCCCTCGGCCTCAATCAGTCCAGAAGATAATCATAAGCCCCTTGGGCGTCAATAAAATAATGATACTCAGCTCAAATAACATTATAAATAATTAAATATCATTAAATCTTGAGTTGAGTATAAATGTAGCTGAGTTCACAACACAATGTAATTTAATTGGAATGAGTTCAAATAATATTTCGATTGGTGAGGAAAATAGTGATGTAATTCACAAAATATTTAAAATAATTGGCACAAGGCCCAAGTATGGCAATAAGCCCAAATCATGGTGAAAGACAGTAATTATTTATTAAATACGCGGTAAAATATCAGTTGGGATGGAACAAGTCACAATCCCAAATAGTAAATGACCCCGCGTTCGTCATACAATGCGTGTCTGATCTCAACATAGTAGTATGTTGTGCAATCGGAGAAATCTCTAGCCCTCGACTCTCTTGCTCATCAAAATGACCTCCACGCGCGTCGAATATATCCAAATTTATAGCGAATACATCACAATATGCTAAGGGAATATAACTCAATCGAAAAGACTCGAAAAATATAAAAAATTACAAAATTCGCAAAACTCGAGCCCCGGGCCCACGTCTCGAAATCCAGAGAGTTTTACATCAATATGATCCTTATCTTGTCACAAGTCTATATATACCAAATTCACAAAAATCAGAGTTCATTTGACCCCTCAAATCACCATTTCTATCAAAGAGGGTTTTCTACCCTTTTCAACAAAAATTCTCAAATTAAACACGAAAACTTGCAATAGATTCGAGGTATACAACCAAAATTAATTTAAGAATACTTACCCTGTTGTTCTCTTGGAAAATCTATCCAAAAATCACCCAAATGGAGCTCCAAATTACTAAAAATGGAAAATGGGAACGAAGTCCCATTTTCATGAATTAATTATTCTGCCTAAAATTTTCGAGGTACTGTTCACCACGGGTACTATTCACCCATGTTACTGTTCATGGGGTACTGTTCACGGGGTACAGTTCACGGATACTTTTACGGGGTACTGTTTAAAACTGCAGCAGCTTTATTTTTGTGCCTAAATCGATCCGTTAACCTTTCGAAATACACCCGAGGCCCCTGGAACCTCAACCAAAAGCACCAACATGGCTTAAAATGTTATCCAAACTTGCTCCAACCGTCAAAACACCTCAACTAATGCCAAAATCATCAAATTACATTGTATTCAAGTCTAAGTTCTTTTAAAACTTATAAAACACGCATTCGATCAAAAACCCGACCAAACCACATCCGAATGACTTGAAATTTTTCATACACATTCCAAATCACCTAATGAAGCTACATGACCTCTTGGAATTTCATTATGACTCCTGGATCAAAATTTCACCTATCAACCGGAAATCGACAAAATACTAACTTCGCCAAAATAAGCTAACTGCATCACCGGACCTCCAAAATTACTTTCGATTGTGCTACTAAGCCTTATGTCATCACCTGGAGCTAACTGAATCATCAAAACTCAATTCCGAGCCTTCTAACTCACAAGTCAACATCAGGTTGACCTTTCCAACTTAAGCCTTCTTAAAAGAGACTGAATGTCTCATTTCTTATCAACATCGCTCCAAATAATTCTAATGCACCCAATACTGATAATAAAACATAAGAAAGCAGAAAATAGGAAGAACGGGGTAGTTACTCACGAGACGATATGTCGGGTCGTCACAGATTGTCACTCTATTTTTTGCACTATGGGTATTACTGCCTCAAGTGGGGTTTTTTTCGCAACTTTCCAACTTCGGGGAGCTGCCTATGATTGGTGGTGCACATTTGAGTTGGATAGTCCGGACGAGGCTACCTCTTTGACTTGGGCACGGTTTTTCAGATATGTTCGAGAGGGAGTTTGTTCCCTAGAGCCTCAGGGATTCATGTCGCATGGAGTTTGAGCATTTGCGCCAAGGCTCTATGACCGTTTCAAAGTACTTTTGGCTGAGGGTTCTACTGTTTGCGAGAGGGTTCGCAGATTTATTGATGGTCTTATTCCATCTATCAGATCTAGCATGGCTCGAGAGTTGGAGATAGTTATTCCTTATCAGCAGGTAGTGAGCATTGCTAGGAGTGTCGAGGGTTTGCACGCCAGAGATCCGGCAAAAATAGAGGCCAATAGGACTCGAGAGTCAGGTCACTTCTCTGGTACTCGTACCCCAGCAGCAGGGCGTCATGGTAGGGGCTATATGGGTCGCCCAGTTCATTCAGCTCTTCCTTCATCCAGTTGTACTCCAACTCCTCCCAGATCTCAGCAGCCTCACTATGCACCTCTGGTTACTGGCGCGCCTCCTGCATGGGGTGCTTATAGAGGTCAGTCGAGCAGGTTTGGACCCAGCCAGTCACAGACACCCCCCTTTCCCCTACGGAGCTTGTTTTGAGTGGAGGGTCACCAGCCATTTGGTGAGGGATTGCCCTAGACTTGGGAGGAGTGCACCTCCGCAGCATTCTCAGCCGCTACATGCTCAGCAGGATTCTCAGGCTATTATTCTAGCTCAAGCTGCTACCCCACCTGTCCACCCAGCTAGGGCAGAGGTTGGTGAGATAGAGGTCTCCATCGAGGGGGAGGCCGAGCCACATATTATGCTATGCATGCCCGTACCGAGGCTGTTGCCTCTGATTCTGTTATTATAGGTATTATTCTAGTCAGTCACAAAGAGGCATCGATTCTATTCGATCCCGACTCTACTTATTCCTATGTGTCCTCTTAATTTTCTCAACATCTGGGTGTACCCTAAGATTCTTTGAGCTCTCTTGTTTGTGTTTCTACTCATTTGGGAGATTCTCTTGTTGTGGACCGCGTTTGTTGGTCATGTGTGGTTATTATTCATGGTTTTGAGACCTGAGCAGACTTATTATTACTTGACATGGTGGATTTTGATATTTTCTTGGGCATGGACTAGTTGTCGCCCTATTATGTTGTTCTTGATCGTCGCACTAAGACCGTGACGTTGTCTATGCCAGGTATTCCACATATTGAGTGAAGTGGTACTTTAGATCATACTCCCAATAGAGTTATCTCCTACTTAAAGCTAAACATATGGTTGAGAAGGGGTGTTCTACTTACTTAGCTTATGGGAGGGATGTCAGTGCGGATGCCCCTTCAATTGATTCAGTCCCAGTGGTATGGGATTTCCTGATGTATTTCCAGCTGATCTTCCGGGCATGCCGCTCGATCGGGACATTGATTTTAGCATTGATTTGTTTCCAGGCACTCAGCCCATTTCTATTCCTCCATATCGTATGGCTCCTCCTAAATTAAAGGAGTTGAAGGATCAGTTACAGGAATTTCTTGATAAGGGTTTCATTCGACCCAGTGTTTCACCTTGGGGTGCTACTTTCTTGTTTGTAAATAAAAAGGATGGTTTTATGCGTATGTGTATTGATTACAGCCAGTTGAATAAGGCTCAACGAAGAATTGTTATCCTTTGCCTCGTATTGATGATCTATTTGATCAGCTTCAGGGCGCATGGGTGTTTTCTAAAATTGATTTGCGTTCAGGTTACCATCAGTTGAAGATTCGGTAGCCAGACATCCCGAAGACTACTTTCAGGACTCGGTATTGTCAATACGAGTTCCTTGTTATGTCATTTGGGCTGTCCAATGCCCCAACAACCTTTATGCATTTGATGCCAGTCTGTTCAAGCCATATCTTGATTCATTCGTGGTTGTTTTCATACATGACATTCTGGTATATTCCTGAAGTCGGGAAGATCATGAGCAACACCTGAGAATAGTACTTTGGACCCTAAGAGAGAAGAAATTGTATGCAAAATTTTCAAATGTGTGTTTTGGTTGGATCTATGGCTTTCTTGGGGTCACGTGGTATCGAGCGAGGGTATTCGGGTTGATTCGAATAAGATAGCGCAGTGCAGAGTTGGCCTAGACCCTCCTCTGCTACAGAGATTCACAGTTTTCTCGGCTTGGCAAGTTATTATCGTTAGTTTGTTGAGGGATTTTCTTCGATTGCAGCACCTATGACTTGATTGACCCAGAAGGGTGCTCCATTTTTGTGGACAGATGAGTGTGAGGCGAGCTTTTGGAAGCTCAAGACAGCTTTGACTACAGCCTCAATTCTTATATTACCTACAGGTTGGGCTTCTTATACAGTCTATTATGATGCCTCAATGATTGGTCTTGGAGCGGTATTGATGGAGGACGGTAGGGTAATAGCCTACGCGTCCAGACAATTGAAAGTACATGAGAAGAATTATCATATCCACGATCTTGAGTTAGCTGCTATTGTTCATGCCTTGAAGATGTGGCGTCACTATTTGTATGGCGTACGTTGTGAGATTTATATGGATCATCGTATTTTGCAGCATCTGTTCAAGCAAAAGGATCTAAATTTATGCCCGAGAAAGTGCTTGGAGTTATTAAAAGATTATGACATCACTATTCTGTATCACCCGGGCAAGGCCAATGTGGTGGCTGACGCCTTGAGTTGCCGAGTAGAGAGTTTGGGTAGTTTGCCATATCTACCACCATCTCATAGGCCTATGGCGGTGGATATTCAGGCCTTAGCTAGCCAGTTTGTGAGATTGGATCTTTCGGAACCCAGATGGGTTCTAGCTTGCGTGGTTTCTCGGTCTTTATTATTTTATCGTATCGGGGAACGGCAGTATGATGACCCCCATTTACTTTTCAACAATGACAGGGTTTTGCATGACGATGCTAGGGATGTGACTATCGGTGAGGACAAAGTATTGAGGATGCAGGGTCGGGTCTGTGTACCCAATGTTGATGATATTCGGGAGTTGATATTGGCAGAGGCTCATAGTTCGCGGTATTTCCATCCATCCGGGTGCGACGAAGATGTATCAGGATTTGAGGCAGCACTACTGGTGGAGGCAGATGAAGATAGATATAATAGGATTCGTAGCTAAATGCCTCAACTATAAGCAGGTAAAGGCTGAGCATCAGAGACTGGGTGGGTTACTTCAGCAGATTGAGATTCCAGAGTGGAATTGGGAGAAGGTCGCCATGGATTTTGTAGTTGGTCTCCCTCTGATTTCGAAGGAATTTGATTCTATTTGGGTTGTTTTGGATCGACTGACCAAGTCCGCTCATTTTATATCGTTGTGCACTACTTATTCAACGTAGCAGTTAGCGGGGATTTACATCAGGGAGATTGTCCGTCTGCATGGTATTCTAGTTACTATTATCTCGGACAGGCTGTTCAACAGAAGTTGGGTACTCGGGTGACGATGAGTACAACATTTAACCCACAAATGGATGGACAGTCCGAGCGCACCGTTCAGATTCTTGAGGATATGCTCTGTGCGCGCATGATAGGGCTTAGAGGGTCTTGGGATCAGTTCTTTCCATTGACAGAATTTGCTTACAATAATAGTTATCAATCCAGCATTCAGATGGCCCCATATGAAGCTTTATATGGTAGAAGGTGTAGATCTTCGATGGGTTGTTTTGAGCCTGGTGAGAGGAGACTATTGGGTACAGATTTGGTTCAGAATGCGTTGGAAAAGGTCAAGGTGATTCAGGATAGACTCCGTATAGCCTAGTCCAGACAGAAGAGTTATGTGCAACAGAAAGCTCGTGATATTTCCTTTATGGTTGGTGAGTGGGTTCTGCTTCGAGTCTCGCCTATAAAGGGCGTTATGAGATTTGGGAAGAAATGGAAGTTGAGTCCGATGTTTATTGGCCCTTTTTAGATATTGAAGTGTGTTGGAGAAGTTTCTTATGAGCTTGCCCTACCTCCCAGCCTGGCAGGAGTTCATTCGGTATTTCATGTGTCGATGCTCCGGAGATATCATGGGGACCGTCGCACGTGTGGGATTTCAGTTCAGTCCAGTTAAGGATCTATACTATGTTGAGGAGCCCGTGGAAATATTGGACAGGCAGGTCTGAAAGCTCAGGTCGAAGGATATAGCTTCAGTAAAGGTTCAATGGCGGGTCCAGCCGGTCAAGGAGGTGACTTGGGAGACCGAGTGGGATATGCACAGTCGATATCCTCATCTTTTCACTACTCGAGGTATGTTCTTTATGTTGTTCGAGCACGAATGAGTTTTTTAAGTGTGGGAGAATGTAACGACCTGGCCGGTCATTTTTGGAATTTACACCTCGTTCCCCTATTAACTGCTTCCTTTGAGTTCTTTTCTACTATTTTGGTTTGCCGAAAAGTTTGGTGTTGGAATTCGTAGTGTTTTGGGATACTTAGAACCTAAATAAGAGCTTAAGTATTGAAAAATGGTCTATAGTCGGAACAATGTGAAGACGGCCTTGAAATGAAAATTTAATGATTTCGTTAGCTCCGTCAGGTGATTTCGAGGTTGGGACCATGTTCGGAATGTATTTTGGAAGCCTGTAGCTCATTTAGGCTAGAAATGCTGAAAGTTAGTATTTTGGCGATTTCTGGTTTATAGGTAAAAATTTAATCCGATGGTCGAAACGGAATTCTGGAAGTTTCTATAGCTTCGTCAGGTGATTTGGGATATGTGTGCAAAATTTCAAGTCATTCAGACGTGTTTTGGTGTGACGACCTGCCCCGTCATCACGTGAGTTACTGACCCATTTTCACCATCTTATGCTTCTATATGTTCATTTTTATGTGGTTGTAAAGTTTGAAGTGATTCGGTCAGAGTTTGGTTGAAACTGAGACAATTAGTCTCATTAAGAGAAAGCTAGTTTGGAAAAGTCAACTGGATGTTGACATATGAGTTATAGGGCTCGAAATGGATTTTCGAGGGTTTGACTATTTTCGGGTGGTGATTTATGATTTAGGAGTGAAAATGGAACTAAATTTGGAGGTTCGATGTAGAATTAGGGTTGAGTAGGCAAAGTTGAATTCTGGCGAGTTCCGATTGATAGGTGAGATTTTGATACGGGGGTCGGAATGGAATTCTGAGAGTTGCAGTAGCTTCGTTAGGTGATTTTGGATATGTGTGCAAATTTTCAGATCATTCGGACGTCGTTTGGTCGGGTTTTGATAGAATATTAGTTTCAGAAGTTATAGTTGACACTTAGGCTTGAATCCGTCATGATTTGATGATTTTTGTGTTTAAGGACTTTTTTTTTAATGATTGGAATAAGTTCATATGATGTTTTGGAATAGGTTGGTGGTTTTGGTTGGGTCCCGGGTGCCTCGGGGTGATTCCGTATGGTTGGTCGGAGGTTTTGAGATTTGTTGCATGAAAACATATCTGGCTTCTGGTATTTCTGCTTCTTCGGAAAGGGAGCTGCTAAAGCAGTACCGCAGAAGCGGCGGGTGAGCCGCGTAATCGGAGGTTGAGGAAAAGGTTTGGGATGCGGAAGCGAAAATTGGACTGCGTAGGCGACTACCGCTGAGGTGGAAGTTTGACCAAGGAAGCGGTATAAGGAATTAAGTTTTACCGTGTAGGCGGTCTTGTGGCCACGAAAGCAGAAATCGCAGGAGCGGTCAGTGACCGTGTAAGCGGAAATCATCCAGGGTTTAATGAACAGTGATTTCGCAAGTTTGAAAAAGAGAAGAACATTTGGACCTCCGACTAAGGCGAATTTGGGAGCGATTTCGAAGAGGATTTTGGGGGAATCATCAAGTATGGACTCTTGGACCTAGAATATGTCGTAATAGAGAAAAAACATGGATTAAACACTAAGAAATTCAAGGCATATGGAAGTTATAAGTCGTTGTTAAGGCTTGAAACCCAAGTGAGCTTAAAGTGTTGATTTGAGGGTCAAATGGACTATGATTCTTGTAAATTTGATATGTATGGACTCGTGGCGAGACGAGAATTACGGAGATGTGAATTTTGTAATTTTTCGAGTAGTGGGACCAGTGCTCGGGTTTTGCCAACTTCATGTTTTTGGGTGTATTTCGAGCTATTTCGATCTGGTTATGTTCCATTAACCTATTTTGACATGTTCCTATTGGTTTTGATCAGATTTGGCATCCGCAGAGGTTGATTCTTGAGGGAAAGGCATAGCGGACTAGTCTCGGAGCCCGTTCGAGGTGAGTAATAGATGTGGATGATGACCTGAGGGTTTGAAACCCCAGTATATCACACTATGTTGAGGCGAGACACGTACTCTACTGTGAGTGCGGGGTCGATTATGATTGGGGACTATGGCTTAGTCCGACCGAGTGGCATTGTACTGTGTTGTTGGCTATAAATGAGCCGGTAAACCTTCTACTTGGATGGTTATGGATATATTTGGGCTGCGTGCCGGTTATTTGGATCCTATGAGGATCGTTATCATTACTTCTATGAATTATAGCATGTTTCCATGATATCAGTCCTGCATTAGAACACTGTTTAAATATGATTAACAGATTCTGAGGTTTTAAACACCTAATTCTCTAATTATGATAAACGAAACTAAAAATGGTAAGTTATTTGTCCCTGTGAGACTTGCATACATATAGCAGGACTAATAGTGGATCAAGCTGTGCGCCGCAGCATATGTTACTATGATATTGCGCTTGGGTTGTAGGAGCCCCTTCGGGGTCTGAACCCCCATAGTGAGCGCGGGTACCCAAATGGATCGAGCTATGCGCCGTAGCGTTCATGTGCATTTTGCATTGCATTCATGCATTTATACTTATCTGCCTTACCTGTTACTGCTTTCTGAGATTTACACTGTTAAAAGAGAATAGAAACACTATTATAGCTTTGCTGTGTAGTACATTGGGATTTCTTGTCTTCATATCATTATACATGTCTATTACCACTAACTTGGAAGTACTCACTTTACTCCTTGCACCATGTGTGCAGATCCAGGTACCGCAAGGCAGAGTTGACTATTTTAGTTGCTTTTCAGATTATTACCCGGAGCTTGTAGAGGTACCTGCATGCCGTCCGCAGGACCTGACCCTCCATTTTTTTTCCTGTACTTTTGTTATTTCCTCGTACTCAGATTATGAGATATTTTAGTATTATTACGTTATTCCGGTAGAGGCTCTTGACTCGTGACCCCCAAATCTGTGGGAGGATATTGTGTATTGGTTGTTGGGATATTTTCTATTAAACTGCTAAAGTATTTCAGATTCTCTTCACTGTTAATGATTTGTGGATAAAGGATGTGAGCTGGTAGCTCAGGATATTTGGGTGATTGGTTGGGCTTGCCTAGCTATGTGTTGGGCGCCATCACGACCGGGATTGCGGCCGTGACAATTTGGTATTAGAGCCTAGGTTACTAGGGCTCATGAGTCTTGAGCCGGTTAGTAGAGTCTCGCGGATCGGTACGGAGACGTTTGCATTTATGCTCGAGAGGCTGCATAATCGTTAGGAAACACTTCATATTCTTGAACTCTTTTCGTGCGATTTTGTTGTTCCGAGAACTAAACTTCTATACTCTATTCTCTCACAGATGGCGAAAACTCGTGCTACCAGACAAGGTGGACAACCACCATAGCCACCAGCTAGAGGTCGTGGACGCGGCCGTGGTCGTGGTCGCGGCAGAGCAGTAGGGGCAGTACCGGTTGACCCACATATTGCCCCTATTCAGGATCAACCCCCAGTTGTTGAGGCTCCAGTAGCACCCGCTCAGGCACCGGCAGTGCCGATTGATATTCCTGGCTTTCAGGAGGCATTAGCCCAGATATTATCAGTCTGTACTGGTTTGGTTCAGGCAGTATCAGTTACAACTTCTGTAACGACATCTCAGAGCGGGGGTGGTCATCAGACCCCCGCAGCTCTCACCCCAAAGCAGGTTGTACAGGGACTTCAAACGCCAGAGGTAGCCCCAGCTATGGCCGTTGCATCGGTTGTTCAAGTTGCGCCAGTTGCGCCAGCCCCAGGGAATGTTTCTCTGGTGATGCCTACATTCAGCTGTACTGAGGGTGAGGATGCCTAGGAATTTTTGGATAAGTGTCAGAGAATGCTTTGTACAACAGGGATTCTAGAGTCTAGTGGGGTATCTTTCACTACTTTTCAGTTCTCTGGGCCAACATTCACGTGGTAGGAGGAATTTGAGCGGCACAGGCCCGCAGGAGCAACACCCCCTTACCAGGTAGCATTTTTCTACTCTCTTTTTAGTGAAGTATGTGACGCTATCCCACAGAGAAGAGTTGCGCCGCCAGTTTGAATGGCAAGTTCAGGGGGAGATGTCAGTGACTCAGTACGAGTTAAGGTATACGCAGTTGGCCAGACATGCTATTTGGATGATCCCGACAGATCGGGAGAGGATTAGGAGGTTCATTGATGGCCTCAACTATTCTATTCGTTTCTTGATGACCAGGAGAGGGTGGTAGCAGCATCCTTCGAGGAGGTAGTAGACATGGCTTGATTGATCGAGGCGGATCGTCTCCAAGAGCGAGAGGAGAGGGAGGCCAAGTGGCCTCGAGTTTCGGGCAGTTATAGTGGTGCCCCATCTAGGGGCTAGTTTCATCAAGGCAGAGGTCATTCTTTTAGACATCCTCAGTCAGGCGCCCAGAGCACAGTGGAGTTTCTTCCGGTTGTGGCCGTCTGGGTCACCAGCAGGGCCAGTCTTCACTCAGCGCCCTCCTAGACCAGAGTTCTATGCCTGCTTTGTTAGCCCAGGGTTCATCTGCGGCGAAGGGTTCCCTTCAGTCCCCTTCTCCAGCTCCAGGTAGTTGTTATGAGTGAGGCGAGATTGACCACATGAGGAGGCAGTGTCCTCGACTTCGCAATGGTAGGTCTCAGTAGAGGGATCGACCCTCCTCTTCTTATCCATATTCTTCAGCATCGTCCTAGTCTAGTAGGGGTAGGGTCAGTAAACTAGAGGTCTCCCCAAGAGTGTTGAGCAGTTGAGCGATGGTCAGGCTCGTTTCTATGCACTTCTAGATAGGAGAGATGTTGTTGTTTCACACACAGTGATCATAGGTATTATCTCAGATTGCCACATGGATGCCTTAGTTTTGTTTAATCCTGGATCCACACATTCTTATGTATATGCTTACTTTGCTCATCATTTGGGGACTACCCGAGGGTGTCTAGCTTTACTTGTGCATCTATCTACCCCGATGGGTGATACTATTATTGTGAACCATGTCTATCGGTCCTGTCTTCTTACTATTGGGGTATGGAGACCCGAGCTGACTTGCTACTATTGAGCATGGTGGATATTGATGTTATTGTGCGCATGGATTTGCTGTCACCGTGCCATGCTATTCTGGACTGTCACGCCAAGAGAGTCACATTGGCTATGCCGGGTATCCCGAGGATTATGTGACGTGGTACAGCGGATTATGTGCCCAGCAGGGTAATCTCTTTCTTGAAGGCCCATCAGATGGTTGGGAAGGGTGTTTATCATGTCTAGCATTTGTGAGGGATGTTGGGGCTGAGGCTCTTAGTCTTGATTCGGTCCCCTTGGTGAGGAAATTTCTTGATGTATTTCCAGCAGACCTGCCGAGCATGCTGCCGGAAAGAGATATTGACTTCGGTATTGATTTGGTGCCGAGAACTCATCCCATCTCTATTACTCCCTATTGTATGGCACCAGCAGAGTTGAGGGAGTTGAATGAGCAGGTGCAGGAACTCCTAGATAAGGGGTTCATTCGTCCGAGTGTGTCACCGTGGGGCGCATCGGTGTTATTTGTAAAGAAGAAGGATGACACAATGAGAATGTACATTCATTACAGACAGTTGAACAAAGTGACAGTAAAGAACATTACAGATAGTTGAACAAAGTGACAGTAAAGAACAAGAATCCACTACCCCGTATTGAAGATTTGTTTGACCAGCTTCAGGGAGCAAAGGTATTCTCCAAGATTGATCTCCATTCAGGCTATCACCACCTGAAGATTAGCGATTCTGATATCATGAAGACAGCTTTTAGGACGAGATATGGGCATTTTGAGTTTCTGGTTATGCCATTTGGGCTGACTAATGCCCCAGCAACATTCATGCAATTTATGAACAGTGTATTTCGGCCGTATCTGGATTCTTTTGTGATCGTGTTTATTGATGATATTCTGGTGTACTCGCGTAGCCAGGAGGAGCACGAGCAACATTTGAGGGTGGTATTGCAGAGGTTGAGAGAGGAGAAGTTGTATGCAAAGTTCTCCAAGTGTGAGTTCTGGCTCAATTCCGTGGATTTTATGGGGCACGTGGTGTCCATTGATGGTATTCATGTTGACCCAAAGAAGATCGAGGCGGTGCAGAGTTGGCCTAGACCTTCCTTAGCTTCTGAGATTCGGAGTTTACTCGGGTTGGCGGGTTATTACTGGAGGTTCGTTCAGGGTTTTTCATCTATTGCTTCGCCTTTGACGAAGGCAACACAGAAGAATGCACCATTGTGTGGTCTGAGTGCGAGGAGAGCTTCCAAAAGCTCAAATCAGTGTTGACTACAGCTCCAGTGCTAGCGTTGCCATCAGCTTCAGGATCTTACTCGGTATATTGTGATGCTTCGAGAGTTGAGATCAGATGTGTATTGACGCAGGAGGGTAGAGTTATTGCGTATGCGTCGCATCACCTAAAGCCTCATGAGAAGAACTGCCATGTTCATGACTTGGAGTTGGCTGCTATAGTTCATGATTTGAAGATTTGGAGGCACTATCTATATGGAGTAAACAGTGAGGTGTTCACGGACCATCACGGCCTGCATCATTTGTTTAAGCAGAAAGACCTCAATTTGAGACGGCGGAGGTGGCTTGAGTTACTCAAGGATTATGATATTACCATATTGTATCATCCGGGGAAGGCGGTGAGTATGGGTAGTTTGGCGTACATTCCAGTTAGGGAGAGGCCCCTTGCAATTGATGTTCAGGAATTGACCAATCGGATGGTGAGGTTACATATTTCAGAGCCCAGTCGGGTGTTGTCTTGTGTGGTTTCCCAGTCTTCTTTGTATGATCGCATCAGGGAGCGCCAGTATGATGACCCGCATTTGCTTGTCCTGAAGGACAGGGTCCAGCATGATGATGCCAGAGATGTGACTATTGGTAGTGATGGTGTGTTGCGGATGCAGGGCCATATTTGCGTGCCCAATGTGGATGGGCTCCGAGAGTTGATATTAGAGGAGGCCCACAGCTCGCGATATTCTATTAATCCGGGTGCCGCGAATATGTACCAGAACTTGAGGCAGCATTATTGCTGGAGGAGAATGAAAAAGGACATTGTGAGTTATGTGGCTAGGTGTCTCAATTGTCATCAGGTCAAATATGAGCATCAGAGACCCGGTGGTGTACTTCAGCAGGTGGATATTCCGGAGTGAAAATGGGAGAAGATTACTATGGACTTTGTGAGTGCTCTCCCTCGTACCTCAAGGAACTTTGATTCTATTTGGCTGATTGTGGATAGGATGACCAAGTCTGCGCATTTCATTCCGGTGTGTACCACCTATTCTTTTGAGCGGTTGGCAGAGATCTTCATCCGTGAGATTGTGCAGTTGCATGGGGTTTCAGTTTCTATTATTTCAGACATGGGTACTCAGTTTTCTTCCCAGTTTTGGAAGACATTTCAACGGGAGTTGGGCAGTCAAATTCAGATGAGCACAACTTTTCATCCTCAGATGGACGGGCAGTCTGAGCGTACTATTCAGATATTGGAGGACATGTTGCATTCTTGTGTTATTGAATTTGGAGGTTCATGGGTTGAGTTCTTGCCGCTTGCGGAGTGTTCTTATAACAAGAGTCATCAGTCCAACATTCAGATGGCGTCGTATGAGACTTCATATGGGAGGCGGTGCAGGTCTCCAGTTGGCTGGTTCAAGCCCGGTGAGGCTAGACTATTGGGGACAGAGTTAGTTCAGGATGCCTTAGATAAAGTGTAAGTTATCCAGGAGAGACTTCGTACGGCTCAGTCGCGTAAGAAGCGTTATACGGATCGGAAAGTTCGGGATGTATCATATATGGTGAGCGAGAAGGTTTTGTTGAAGGTTTCGCCTATAAAAGGCATGATGAGGTTTGGTAAGAAAGGGAAGCTGAGTCCTAGGTTCATTGGACCTTTTGAGATCCTCAAGAGGATTTGGGAGGTGGCCTATATGCTTGCTTTGCCACCCAGCTTGTCGGGGGTTCACCCGGTGTTTCATGCTTCTATGCGCAGGAAGTATGTTGGGGACCCATCTCATGTATTAGACTTCAGCACGATCCTGTTAGATGAGGACTTGACCTATGATGTGGAGCCAGTGGCTATTTTGGGTCTTCAAGTTCGGAAGTTGAGGTCTAACTACATAGCTTCAGTGAAGGTGCAGTGGAGAGGTCGGCCCGTGGAGGAGGCCATTTGGGAGATCGAGCAGGCGATGCGGAGCAGATATCCTCGTTTGTTTGAGGCTCCGAGTATATTTCTTGACCCGCTCGAGGACGAACGTTTGTTTTAGTTGGGGAGGATGTGACGACCCTGCCCATCGTTACGTGAGTTACCCCCCTGTTTTCTCCGTCTTATTCTTTTATATGTTCATTTTTATGTGTTGGTAAAGTTTGAAGTGATTCGGTTAGAGTTTGGTTGAAACTAAGACAATTAGTCTCTTTAAGAGAAGGCTAGTTTGGAAAAGTCAACCGAATGTTGACTTATGCGTTATAGGGCTTGGAATGGATTTTTGATGGTTCGACTAGTTTCGAGTGATGATTTATGACGTGGGAGTGAAAACGAAACTGAATTTGGAGGTCAGGTATAGAATTAGGCTTGAATTGGCTAAGTTGAATTTTGGCGAGTTCCGGTTGATAGGTGGGATTTTGATCCGAGGGTTGGAATGGAATTCCGATAGTTGCAGTAGCTTCGTTAGGTTATTTTGGATATGTCTGCAAATTTTCAGGTCATTCTGACGTTGTTTGGTCGGGTTTTGATCGAATGTTAGTTTCAGAAGTTATAATTGAAACTTAGCCTTGAATCTTCATGATTTGATGATTTTTGTATTTAAGGATGTGTGTTTGTGATTGGAACAAGTCCGTATGATGTTTTGGAATAGGTTGGTGGTTTTAGTTGGGGTCCCAGGGGCCTCGTGGTGATTCCGGATTGTTGATCTGTGGTTTTGGGAGTTTGTTGCATGAAAATATATCTGGCTTCTGGTATTTCCGCTTCTGCGGAAGGGGAGCCTCTAAAGTGGTGACCAAAGAAGCGGCGGGTGAGGCGCGTAAACGGAGGTTGAGGAACAGGCTTGGGTTGCGGAAGTGAAAATTGGACCACGTAGGCGACTACCGCTGAGGCGGAAGTTTGACCGCGGAAGCGGTATGTGGGATTAAGTTGGACCGCGTAGGCAGTCTTGTGGCCGCGAAAGCGGAGACCGCAGGAGCGGTCAGTGACCACGTAAGCGGAAATCGTCCAAGGTTTAATGATGAGTGATTTCGCAAGTTTGAAAAAGAGAAGAACATTTGGACCTCGGACTAAGGCGAATTTGGGAGCGATTTCAATGAGGATTTTGGGTGAATCATCAGATATGGACTCTTGGACCTAGAATATATTGTTATAGAGTAAAAACATGGATTACACACTAAGGAATTCAAGGCTTATGGAAGTTATAAATGGTGGTTAGGTCCTGACCCAAGTGAGCTTAAAGTGTTGATTTGAGGGGTCAAATAGACTCTGATTCTTGTAAATTTGATATGTATGGACTCGTGGCGAGATGAGAATTCCGGAGAGGTGAATTTTGTAATTTTTCGAGAAGTGGGCCCGGGTCTCAGGTTTTGCCAACTTCATGTTTTTGGGTGAATTTTGAGTTATTTCGATTGGGTTATGTTCCATTGGCCTATTTTGACGTGTTCCTATTGGTTTTGATCAAATTTTGCATCTAGGGAGGTTGATTCTCGAGGGAAAGGCATAGCGGACTAGTCTTAGAGCCGGTTCGAGGTGAGTAATAGATGTGGATGATGACCTGAGGGTTTGAAACCCTAGTATATCACACTATGACGCTGTGTTGAGGCGAGACACATACTCTACTGTGAGTGTGGGGTTGATTATGATTGGGGACTATGGCATTGTCTGACCGAGTGGCATTGTACTGTGTTGTTGGCTATAAATGAGCCGGTAAACCTCCTACTTGGATGGTTGTGGATATATTTGGGTTGCGTGCCAGTTATTTGGATCCTGTGAGGATCGCTATCATTGTTTTGAGAATTATAGCATGTTTCCATGATATCAGTCCTACATTTGAACACTGTTGAAATATGATAAACAGATTCTGACATTTTAAACACCTATTTCTATAATTACTGATAAACGGAACTAAATATGGTAAGTTATTTGTACCTATGAGGCTTGTATTCATATAGCTGGACTGATAGTGGATCGGGCTGCGCACCGCAGCATATATTTCTATGATATTGCGGTTAGGCTGTAGGAGCCCCTCCGGAGTCTGAAGCCCCAAAGTGAGTGCGGGTACCCAAATGGATCGGGCTATGCGCCGTAGCGTTCATGTGAATTTTTCATTGCATTCATGCATTTATACTTATCTGCCTTACATGTTACTGCTTTCTGAGATTTAAATTGTTAAAAGAGAATAGAAACACTGTTATAAGCTTTACTGTGTAGTACATTGGGATTTATTGTCTTCGTATCATTATACATGTCTATTACCACTGAGTTGGAAGTACTCATTTTACTCCCTGCATCATGTGTGCAGATCCAGGTACCGTAGGGCAGAGTTGATCATTTTAGCTGCTTTTTAGATTATTACCCGGAGCTTGTCGATGTAGCTGCATGTCGTCCGCAGGACCCGACCCTCCACTATTTCTCTGTACTTTTGTTATTTCCGGGTACTCAGATTGTGAGATATTTTAGTATTATTACGTTATTCTGGTATAGGCTTTTGACTCGTGACCCCCAGATCAGTGAGAGGATATTGTGTATTGGTTGTTGGGATACTTTCTATTAAACTACTAAAATATTTCGGATTCTCTTCGCTGTTAATGATTTGTGGATAAAGGGTGATTGGACGGGCTTGCCTAGCAATGTCCTGGGCGCCATCACGACCGGGATTGTGGTCGTGACATTTGGTCGGGTTTTAGATCGATATGTGTGTTTTTGAAGTTTTAAAAGAACATAGGCTTGAATTCGATGTAATTCAATGATTTTTGTGTTAGTTGAGGTGTTTGGATAATTGGAACAAGTTTGAACAACGCCATAGGATGTGTTGGTACTTTTGGTTGAGGTCCTAGGGGCCTCGGGTATGTTTCGGATGCCCAACGGGTCAGTTTTGAAAATTTTGAACTGCTGTTTCTGGTATCTGGTTTCCTTTTTCGTGAACGCGAGGGTAGTCTCGCGAACGCAAAGAGGAAACGTGGAAGGGCAGTGATTTTGGCCTTAGCGAACGCGAAGGGCCAGATGCGAACGCGAAGAATCAGGCCAGGCTGCATCGCGAATGCGGGTGTCCCACCGCGAATGCGTAGAATGGGAACTGGGCTAGGGCCATTTCGCCTACGCAAACGCGAGGCCAGCCATGTGAACGTGAAGGGCCTGATAGTTTGCCTTCGCGAATGTGAAGCCTGGAACAAAAACGCGTAATGTCTGGGTGTTTTGGCCTTCGCGAACGTGACCCCGGGGCCGCGAACGCGATGAAGAACAAAACTGGGCAGAATGTTTAAGTTCTTAAAATGGTTCCTATTTTCCATTTTTAACAATTTCAAGCTCGGTTTGGGCGATTTTTGGGTAGATTTTCTTAGAGAACAACGGGGTAAGTGTTCTTTACTCAATTTTGGTTGTATAACTCGAATCTATTACAAGTTTTGGTGTTTAATTTGAGAATTTTGTGGGAAAGGGTAGAAAACCCTCTTGGATAGAATCATTGATTTGTAGGTCGAAATGACATGGGAATTTTGTAATTTTTGTATGGTTAGACTCGTGAGAGTGGGAGGTTTCTGGAAATGTAAATTTTACCCGGTTCCGAGACATGGGGCCCGAGGGGCATTTTGATCATTTTACATAATTTTGCGTATTCGCTTAGAATTTAATTGTGGAATAAATTACTTGAATTATTATTTACAATATGCAATTTAGTTGAATAGATTTGAGTCATTTGGAGTCGGATAATCGTGGCAAGAGCGTGATTTCAGGTTGACTTGCACTTCTTCGAGATAAGTGGCTTGTATAACCTTGTGTGGCAGACTTTGTCCCTTAAGATATGAAATTTGGTAATTGAATGCCTTGTACATGAGGTGACGAGCACGTACTTGAGCAAATTTTAGAAAATCCATTTCATTTAAATTATTTATACTATATTTTCTTGCGTAATTGCCTATTTTAAATGCAATTTAACATGTGTTAGCTTAAGAAAAGTATGTTTAGCTGACTTACTTGCTTAATTGCCTAAGCTATATTATTTGTACTCCGTTAGGCATGCAAGACTAGAAATATTATTAATTGTTATCAATTAGCATTTTGCAATATTATGGATTGTTGGGGTGTGTTTACAATTTGGGACTACGGGATGACATCCCGGGAGTTCCCTTGCACGTATTATTCTAAGACTGAGAGTGTGGGATACCAAGAGATCCGTAACACACAAATGATTATATATGGAGGATACAAGTAGATGCCCAAATTATTATTGTGGATACCAAGAGATCCCTGAATTAATATTGAGGATACAAAGAGATCCTAGAATTATTATTGAGGATACCAAGCGATCCTAGAACTATTATTGAGGATACCAAGAGATCCCCGAATGATTTATTGAGGATACCAAGAGATTCTCGGGATACCAGGAGATCCCGGATGATGAATATCCGATTGTGGTTTGTACCTCCATTCGTTGATTGTGTTTGTTCTCTGTTACTGTATACATACTTTCTTGCTTGATTTCTGCTGTGATTATACTCATATTGTCTCCTCATTATCATATATTATTATATTTTACCTCAATAGGGCCCTGACCTTCCTCGTCACTTCCCAACCGGGTTAGGTTTGGCACTTACTGAGTACCATTATGGTGTACTCATGCCTCTTTTGCTCATGTTTTTCATGTGCAGATCCAGGTACCTCCGGTCCGATGCACGATCAATGATCCAGGAGCGATATTCCGAGACTTTGAGGTATATATGCCGCGTCCGCAGACTAGGCCTCTCTATCTTAATCCAGCTGTAGTATATTTTTTTTCTTTTCTTTCAGTTGTGTAGACATTCCGGAGTTAGAGTAATGTATTACTTTTCTATTGGCCTGTGATTTCTGTGAGATTCTGGGTTTTGGGCTTTTCTGCTTCAGAATTGTTTTGTTGAAGTGTATGTACCAAGTGGAAAGTTGTATACTTTCTTATGTTATTTAACTTTTGATTTAATATTATCGTATTAGTTGTTATTTTCGCACTGTTAGTCTTACCTAGTCATTGTGACTAGGTGTTGTCATGATGTATTCATGATTGGTGAATTAGGGTCGTGAAAATCCTGGCAAGGGAGAAACAACAATAACTTACATGTCTTGACAAGGGAGATAATCAACATACGAGAACAACTCGGCAAGAAATAATTACATCACTTTCTCTTTTGTTCATTTCTTATTCAATAATCATGTCATCATTCGAGCCAACGCTCCAAGGAGTTTACAAATCATAATTCTTTCTCATACTCTTCAAATTATATAGAAACAATCAATTAAACAAGGAAGAGTCACAACAAAATTCAAATAAGCACAAATAAGGACTCACAGTCATGCTAGACACCAATGTATAGATACTCGTCACCATGCCTATACATCGTACTCGATATTTAGCAATTAGAAAGCAATACTCTAATCCTATTCCCTCAAGCCAAAGTTAGATCAAACACTTATCTAAAGCTTCCACAACCGAATCAATCCACAATAATAGCTTTCCATCTCGAATTCGGCTTCAACTCGACCAAGTCCATGAAATAGTTACTTTATAATATCAATAATAGCGAAACGAACTAAACCCAATGACTAAATATTGAATTCTAACCTTTCTTCCCAAAATTGCAAAAATCGACCTCGGCCCACTTGGTCAAAACCCGAGGTTCGAACCAATTTCAAGTCACCCGTTCCCCCACGAGCCCGGATATACAATTTGTTTTCAAATTCGACCCTAAAACGAGGTCTAAATCAAAGAAAATTAAAAAGCCCTAACTCTACCCATTTCCTCCAATTTCAACCCTAGATTTCATGATTTAGGCTTAGAAACTCACTAATTAATGAAGAAAAATGAAGGAAATAAGTGAGAATTTACTTACCCAAGAGGTCTTGAAGAATGCGGGCTTCAATGGAGTCCTAGAACTTGGGGAAGCTGAGAGCCCGTGTGAGATTTGGGATAAAATCCATCACTCTTCTATTTTATAATTAAAAAATTGCTGGGCAAAAATCCCCTTCGCGTTCGTAGGAAGGGAGCCGCGCTCGCGAAGGGTAAGCTAGGCAGGTCATCGCGAACGTGTAGAAGGAAATGCTGGGGGGTCCAGGTGTGTTTTATGCGAACGCGTGAAAGGCCACGCGAAAGAGTGTTGGAAACACGTTCTCAAGGCATTATACTAAACGTGTGTTCATATTTGTAGGTTTTGATGAATGACAAACTATGCGCAAATTGACACATGACGAGGTCCAAGCACAAGCGCTAAATTGATATATAACGAGATTCAAGCACAAGACAAAGATCGAGATTAAGTTTTATATGAGTCGGTATTTAATTGTGATCTTGATCCGACAACTTAAACTCAAGACTTGGCTTCTCTCGTAAAAATATTTTTAACAAATCATGCATATTTAATTTAGAGCAAAATGATTTTAAATAATGCATATTTACTTTAGTCAAAATATTTTTAAACATGCCTCTAAAATCAGGACTAAGATAATCGATTATGTACTTATGATAATCGATTATGTTTAAGTCAGCTGTTTGACAATCGATTGTGAACTTATGACAATCGATTGGGTTAAGGCAGTGAGCATCAGATTTTTCAAATCTGCATGACAATCGATTGTGAACCTTATGACAATCGATTGTGATGAGGCAGTGTCCATCAAAGTTTTTCAAAGCTCAAAATAATCGATTGTGAAGCTAATGACAATCGATTGTGAAGAGACAGTGTCCATCAGATTTTTCAAAGTAACAAAATAATCGATTGTGAACTTAGGACAATCGATAGTGTTGAGGCAGTGTCTTCCAGACTTTTTCAAAGTTATCAAATAATCGATTGTGAACCTATAACAATCGATTGTCAAGAGGCAGTGTCTAAATTGATTTTTCAAGACTGATATATAATCGATTGTTAACTTAATATGATCGATTGTATAACTGACCGTTGCCAAAATGTTTTCAAATACCGTCAGGTAATCGATTATTGATTTCCTATAATCGATTGTTTTAATTAAAATCTGGAAAGGATTTTTTGAACGTTGCTGAGTAATCGATTGTAGATTTCTGACAATCGATTGTTTTAAGTAAAATCTGGAAATGATTTTTTGAACGTTGCCAGTAATCGATTATTGATCATAGCTAATCGATTGTTATGCGTAAAATCTGGGATTGATTTTTGGAAGATCTGGCAAACAATCGATTGTGGTAATTTGACAATCGATTGTCACAGAGTAAAATCAGTAATTCTTAATTGGCAATTAGGCAACGGTAATACAAGGTTTTTCAACTATAAATACAGCTTCAATTCATTTTCTAAACACAACAACTGATCATACAATTGCCAAAGCTTGCATACTTTATTGCTTATCATTTTATATTCATTACATAAGCTTTTGAGAGCCAAATTCTTGTCGAAAGTTGTTGCGATCTTGAGCATATTCTTTTTACTCATATCTACTCTTAAAGGAGTGTCTTGTTTGAGTGCTAAGTGTTTTTGTACACTTGAAGGGAAGTGTTAGTCCCTTGTGTTATAAGAAGGAACTTGTGTTTCCTTGGTTGAAGTCTTGGAGTGTTGTATCTATGAGCAAAGGTTGTTGAGGCTTGTGTCCTCAAGTTGTAACGGTTTGTTGAGCACCCGTAAGCTTAACAAGTTAGTGGAAATCTCGAGAGAGTCTCTCGGGGACTGGACTAGCCACGGGTTGTGGTGAACCAGGATACATCGGTGCGTTTGTTCTAAATTATTCACTTATCGCACTTATTTATTTCCTGCAATTTTTAAATTCCGCAAGTTTACGCTAATTTTTATTATAACGCTGTTCACCCCCCCTCTAGCGTTAAGCGTATTATCTAACAATTGGTATTAGAGCCCAACTCTCTGAAGACTTAACCGTTTGAGAGAAACATCCATGGCTTCTACTCGTGATTCTTTTGCAGGAATAGGTGAAGGACAATGCTCCACCCGACCACCACTATTCGATGGTACAAATTATACATACTGGAAGGAGAGGATGAGAATATTTGTACAATCAAATAGTTTTCATCTTTGGAAGGTCATAATGAATGGAGAACAAATTCCAACCAAGAAGGTTGAAAATGAATGGGTCCCAAAGTCCGAAGATGAATACGATGCGGATGATATCCGAAAGGTGCAAAATAATGCTAAAGGTATTAATTTATTATATTGTGCTACAGGAAGATATCTTGTTGCACAACGGCGAAGCAAATGTGGGACAAGCTGGAAATTACGTACGAAGGTACGGACCAGGTAAGGGAAGCCAAAATTGATTTCCTAACCCATGCATATGAATTGTTTCACATGAAGGAAGGCAAAAAGGTCGATGAGATGTTTGAACGATTTTCAAAAATCGTAAATGATTTACATACTCTTAAGAAGACCTTCACGGATAAGGAACTTGTCCGAAAAATTCTCCGAAGTCTCACTCCGGAATGGCGATCCAAGGCCGACGCGATTCAAGAATCCATTGGCATTTCAAATGTCACCATCGACGCATTAAGAGGTAATCTTAAAACTTATGAATCTACTATACTTAACCCTCTTGTTGATGATCAAAGGAAGCAAAGAATCGCTCTCAAGGCAAGCACAAGCCAACCTCAAAATGATGAGGACGGAGACAACGAGTTCGGACTCGTTATCAAGAGATTTCAAAAGTTCATGCGAAAAGAGTATGAACGAAAGGGCAAAAAGCAAGGAGATCAAATAAAGTGCTATGAGTGCGGAGAAACCGGGCACATTAAATCAAATTGCCCAAATGCTAAAAAGGAGAAGAAACCCTTCAAGAAGCAACGAGCATACATATCTTGGGGAGGCGACTCCGGTGACGAGTCAAGTGAGGAAGAAGAAGACGAAGCCGCAAATCTTTGTCTTATGGCACAAGAAGACAACAAAAAGAGGTATGTCAAATTTCTTCCAAAAATTTCTTTTCCCTTGAAGAAATGCAAAATGCTTTTGATGAGTTGTATAGCGAATTTATTAAAGCTTCAAAAACTGCTAAGAGTATAAAAGAAAATGCTTCTTTAAAAGAAAAAGATTTTAAAAAACAACTCTCTTTTAAAGAAAAGGAATTGGAAAAACTGATTTTAGAAAATGAGAAGTTGAAAGAGGAAAACAAATTTTTTGGCAAGAGAAGCGCCGACAAGCCCGAGAGCTCTAGAAATTTTACTTCTTGCATGCATCTCAAAAGTGAAGTAGAAAGGCTTAAGGGCACCTTAGATAAGTTTAACTCTTCTCATAAAAATTTGAATGAAGTGCTTGTTAATTTGAAGTCGACCAAGCATGGAATAGGTTTTAGAAACGAGCCTAAAGAGAAAGTTGAAGCCAACCCCCAACCACCTAAGGCTCATCCTAGGATAAATAAAAAAAATGTTCATCCTAGATACAACAAACCTAGAAATGGTTTTCATCAATCGCAACCTAGAAATAATGCACATTCTAGGCTAAACACTAGAAGGAATTTTGAACCTTTTAGAACACCTAGAAATGACTTCCAACCTAGAAACAACTATTCTAGAAATGATGCATATCCTAGAACAAATGGTAGGAGAAATGATTTTCATGATTTGCGCAACAGTCATATTGTCAAGAATAAAGTAAATGAATTTCGTCCGTCCAATTACTATCAACCTAGAAGGATGCATAATCCTAACGTGACTTGTCATTATTGTAGACGAATTGGACATATTGCTCCTGCTTGTTTTACATGACATAGACATAACACTCAATCACATCACTATGATTTGCCTAACCCCCAAGGACCCAAAATGGCATGGGTACCTAAAACTCATTAATCTGTTTTGTAGGTATGTTTGAAGGGATCAAGTTTACTATGGTACCTTGATAGTGGATGCTCCAAACACATGACGGGAGACGAATCCAAATTCCTTCAACTAGAACACAAGGAAGGGGGAAGTGTTATTTTTGTGATAACAACAAAGGAAAGATTATCGGCATCGGATCGGTCGGTAAGGATGAAATTTCTTCCATTAAGCATATATTACTTGTGAAAGGTTTAAAACATAATCTCTTGAGCATAAGTCAATTATGTGACAAGGGAAATCTTGTTTTATTTGATTCGGATGAATGCTTAGTTTTTAGACGTAGCGATTTTAAAATTATCCTTCGTGGTTTTAGAATTTATGGCATTTATATGGTTGATCTTGCAAATTCTTCACCCGAATATGTGAATTGTTTAATGAGCAAAGAGGATGATTCTTGGTTATGGCATCGTAGAGTAGCTCACATCAACATTCATCTTTTGAACAAATTGGTTTCACAAAATTTAGTTGTTGGTCTTCCAAATTTGAAATTTGAAAATGACTCTATTTGTGATTCTTGTCAAAAAGGGAAGCAAACAAAAGAATCTTTTAAATCAAAAAATATTGTTTCAACTACTAGACCATTGCAATTGCTTCACATGGATTTGTTTGGACCATCTCGCATTGAAAGTCTTGGTAGAAATCGTTATGCTTTTGTTATCGTTGACGATTATTCCAGATTTACTTGGACTTTATTTCTTGCCCATAAAAGTGATGCTTTTCAGAATTTTAAATATTTTCTTAAACGTGTTCAAAACGAAAAGGAAACAACCGTCACTTCAATTAGAAGTGATCATGGGGGAGAGTTTGAGCACAATCTCTTTACGGACTTTTGTGACGAACTCGGTATCGAGCATACCTTTTCCGCTCAACGAACACCACAACAAAATGGGGTGGTGGAAAGGAAAAATAGGTGTCTCGAAGAGATTGCTAGAACCATGCTCGAAGAGGCTAAGATTCCCAAACATTTTTGGGCGGATGCCGTGAGTACCGCATGCTACGTTTTGAATAGAGTAGTCATAAGGCCAATACTCATGAAAACCCCTTATGAACTCTACAAGGGAATGAAACAAAATATCTCCCATTTTAGAGTATTCGGTTGTAAATGTTTTATTCATAACAATGAAAAAGATCAATTGGGAAAATTTGATGCCAAATCCGATGAGGGAATTTTTATTGGGTATTCTTCACGTAGCAAAGCATATAGGGTATTTAATAATAGAACCCAAACTGTGGAGGAATCCCCTCACATTGTGTTTTTCGAAAATAATGCTCGCTTGGCGAGAAAGGATTCTTGTTCTGATCTTGCAGGTATTCTAAATAGTTTAAAAGACAAAGTACAAGAGGAAACTCCTAAGGAAATTCAAGATGAAATCTTGGAACAATCAACGGAGGAAACGCCACAATTGGAGAAAGAAACGAAAATGCCTAACGAGTGGAGGACAATCAAAGATCACCCTCTCCAACAGGTAATTGGCGGCGTCGGAGAAAAGGTAAGTACCCGAAACTCTCTTAAGAACACCTTAGGACACACTTCTTAAGAGATCACGTTCTCATTGCATTATTTCATTACAAAAATTACTAACTTGAGCGTCGGAGACGTCTAATTCTCTTTTGCAGGTATCGCCCTAAAGGCAGGGGGAATTATAAAGAAATGGCATAGAACAATCGATTGATACAGCAAATAATCGATTATTTTACTGTGCGGACAATCGATTAGAAAGTATCACTAATCGATTATTCATATTTGATGCTTATTATGCATTTGTGTTTAATAATCGATTTTTTACCTGTATAATCGATTACCGTCTCAGCCATTCAGTACTGCTTTCCTAAAACAATCGATTGTCTCATAAATATAATCGATTATTTTCCGAGTCAGAAAATCACCGTGCTCACTGTATCACACCAATCGATTATCATAATTCAACAATCGATTATTTTTTGTCAGTAATTCAAATATTTGTTACCGTTTGGGTCCTGCAATCGATCTTGTGTCAGTTCCGAGTTCAAGTCAAAATCTGCTCAACAATCGATTATTTCGTTTCAACAATCGATTGTCTAACGGTCAGTGCAATTTATTTTTACCGTTTCTGACTGTTTTGGCTTATAAATTTCTACAGATTTTCATCATAAATGAAATGCCATTCTTCCCATTATAAATAGGCATCACAAGTCCTCAACTTTATTCACTCAAGCATCAATCTTTGCTCCCAAACCTTCAAAAATCTTCCAAAGTTTCTTACAAAGTTCATTACTACTTGAATCATACGCCCCCGCTGCAAACATTCTTAAAAAATGTCAACTTCATGACTTCTTATATCTTACCTATCCTTATATTAATCCTCCATTGATTCAAGCGTTTTACTCAAACCTTCATGAGGATGACGATGGTGAGCTTGTGTCAAATATTAATGGTGTTCAAATTCTTTGTCCAATGAAAACTTGCATTCCATTGCCCATCTTCCTCGAAATAGCAAAAACATTACTCGCTACATTAGAGAGGCCGACGCCTTATTTGATGAGAAAATTCTCCTAAACCAAATAGGTCTTACATCTTATGATCCTAATCTATCTACTCGGCACCCTACTATCACGGGAATGCTCCCCGAGTATCGCTTGATTTTCTATTTCATCACCCGAGTCCTCAAGCCTCGGAAGCACAATCATACCACTCTTTCCCAAGAGGACGCTAAGCTCATGCATGCCATTATAATCAGAGCTCACATCAATTGGTGTAAGTTCGTCAAGATTCACATGCTTGATGCCATCGGAGATGATAGACCTCTTCCCTATGCCCTCCTTATTATGAATTTTCTCGAAGCTTCCGGGTTCAACACTTCCATCGGTCCTCTCAAAAAGAGCACCAAGAAGTGGGAAATTTCAGAATCCTCCTTTCCCCATGACGGTGATCATCCAGCTCCTGCTCCTCCTCCAACCCGTCAATCGGGTCAGCCTCAAGTACCTACTCTTCAATCCATTTCCGACCAAATTGCTTCATTGACCACCTCTGTCGGTCAATTGACACATGAGATCCATGGATATTTTGACCATGTTCATTATCCATATGCCGGTCTTGTTCCCTATGAAGCAGTACCGGATGATGAGGCGGGAAATGATAATGAATAATTTCTTTATTTGTTTTTCTATTTTATTGTTCTACGGTTTTATTGTTCCCGTTATGTAACCGTTTTTTATTAATAAATAAACAAGTTATTTAATTATTCTATATTTTTGTGCTAATGGCAAAAGGGGGAAGATAACGGGTATGCACTCTCAATACTTATCGGCATAAATTGAGGGGGAATTCATATATTGAGGGGGAACTAATTGCATATCTATATACTTGTTGCATATCTTTACTTGTCTTGAATCGTCATTATGAATTGCCTAATATGCATATCCCGCTTAAAGTTTGCCATTATCAAAAAGGGGAAAATTGTTGGAAACACGTTCTCAAGGCATTATACTAAACGTGTGTTCATATTTGTAGGTTTTGATGAATGACAAACTATGCGCAAATTGACACATGACGAGGTCCAAGCACAAGCGCTAAATTGATATATAACGAGATTCAAGCACAAGACAAAGATCGAGATTAAGTTTTATATGAGTCGGTATTTAATTATGATCTTGATCCGACAACTTAAACTCAAGACTTGGCTTCTCTCGTAAAAATATTTTTAACAAATCATGCATATTTAATTTGGAGCAAAATGATTTTAAATAATGCATATTTACTTTAGTCAAAATATTTTTAAACATGCCTCTAAAATCTGGACTAAGATAATCGATTATGTACTTATGATAATCGATTATGTTTAAGTGAGCTGCTTGACAATCGATTGTGAACTTATGACAATCGATTGTGTTAAGGCAGTGAGCATCAGATTTTTCAAATCTGCATGACAATCGATTGTGAACCTTATGACAATCGATTGTGATGAGGCAGTGTCCATCAAAGTTTTTCAAAGCTCAAAATAATCGATTGTGAAGCTAATGACAATCGATTGTGAAGAGACAGTGTCCATCAGATTTTTCAAAGTCACAAAATAATCGATTGTGAACTTATGACAATCGATAGTGTTGAGGCAGTGTCTTCCAGACTTTTTCAAAGTTATTAAATAATCGATTGTCAAGAGGCAGTGTCTAAATTGATTTTTCAAGACTGATATATAATCGATTGTTAACTTAATATAATCGATTGTATAACTGACCGTTGCCAAAATGTTTTCAAATACCGTCAGGTAATCGATTATTGATTTCCTATAATCGATTGTTTTAATTAAAATCTGGAAAGGATTTTTTGAACGTTGCTGAGTAATCGATTGTAGATTTCTGACAATCGAAGTTTTAAGTAAAATCTGGAAATAATTTTTTGAACATTGCCAGTAATCGATTATTGATCTTAGATAATCGATTGTTATTT